>RJWM01008706.1:0-71529 GCA_004363535.1 Dasyprocta punctata
TATTTACAGCAGTAAATGAGTTACTAATAATGCATTCCTCATTATCACATAGCATATTGTCTTTTTTGTACACTGCAACATAGCAGCCTTACTTTCTGTACAACTCAGGGTAAATAATTTGACTTGTCATTGCATTCATTGCCCCAGGATATCAATAAGTATTTTCCATTGAAATAAATCTACATTCTATTTCTGTTTTTCAAGTATGACTTTATTATCTCAAAGAACTCAAGTCTCAGTTTTCTACACTGAGCAAATATTTAAGGGAATCATGAAAGATTTCTGTCTACTTATTTTCTACATCCAAAATATTTCTCTCCTTCTCCTTATCTGTCATCCTCACTAATTCTTCAAGTTTCTTCTCCAAATATTGCTTTAACGTTCTTCGTATTGTCTTCATTTTTCTCCGATGTGATATGCAGATATGGAAGCTAAAGTAGAGAAAGTAGATAACCCAAACTGTAGTATTTATAGCCCCACTCTTTTAAAGAATTATGTTTTTTTCTGTGTACCTTTTCTCATTTTTCTTGTTTCAACTATTATCCCATCACATTTCTATTCATTTCCTTCTTACCAGCACTATAACCCAGATTTTCAAATGACTTCTTTGTCTTTTTCCCAAAGGGGAAAGGAAATTAAGGTGAGCTCTTTGACACAGGAATGATTGACCCAGTATTTATTTGGAAGGAGAATTCACTCACAGTAGTACAATACTTGCCAATACTACAACTTCTGTCAGGAATGTCAAAAATAGCATAATCTCTCGATTCTCAGCCTTCCTTGGATCATCATCTGGTTAGAAAAAGGGCAGAAAAGAAAATGAGTTTTGGAGAAGAAAAAAGTAACAACAGACCTTTATCCAGACCAGACTTCAAAGAGTTTGGCTGTTCACTATTTTATCAGTGTTCTTTTGTCTTGTATTGTTGGATTTTTGGACGTTACCAAACATTTGCCCTACCAGCATCCATTCAAGTGTTCCATTTCTCCTCTACCTTTTCATTTTTAACACCCTCAGTCAACTCACTGCCAAGTTATCCATGCTGGTACAAATTTTGGCCAACATTTTACTTCTTATTATGTGACATAATTATAATCTACATAGAAGGTGCTCAACAAAAACTTGTGGAATAAATCAACACCATAAAAGAAAGTCTTTGATCTCTAGCCTCTCAAATCTTCTCACCACAATCTATATACCTCCACAGTATTCTCCTTTGAAGCACTGACTGGAGATACGCAGACAGGTCCAACAGTCAAGAATGGGACCTTCAGTCACAACTGGATAGGAAGGAAAAAAAAATGAGAAAGGGACTATAGCAAAGGAGTTCCTTGTTTAGACATCAAGTGTGGCTCTAATTCTCAAAGGAGATTAGATTCCAGACATTCTTAATACTCTTGTGTTAAACTGCTCTAAATTCCTTCCCCCCCTATTAACGGAGTTTCTATAAATTAAGTTGAATCTCTGAGGAAGAATTGGGAAAATGATGCCTCAATTCATATTGGGGCAATACGTTGGAAATTGTAGAGGAGATATCTAAGGACATCCAGATCTGTGCATCTTAATAGTGTAACCCAAATTCTTTCATAAGCAAGATTTTTGTTGTCAGATATTAATATTCCCCCATGTAACTCTAGGATTTTGTTTTCAGTGTGATAGCTGGGAGACAGAACCATACAGAACAAAAGAGATGGAACAACAGTCTGAAACCTCAAGATATCACAAGTACTGTACTCACTGCAATCTTCAGAACAAGCTAGGAGAGAATCAGAAAGTTCTAATTAGTTTAGACAATTTAGAGGCTATCATATTTATACTTGAAAAGTTTTTTTAAATCCATTAAGTTCCAGCTATCCCTCCTCCCATTCTAAATGTCTGTTATCTGAACAATTGTTCCTCCTCTCACCCCACATTTTCTATTCTTTTCAGAAAATTTCAGTGTTGATAAAAAATTTTCTTTACCAACTTCAGAGAAGTTCTTTAGCGTTTCTTTTACTTTGGATTCCAGGTTTTGGCGGACATCAAGAAGCTTGCCTTGAAAGATAAAGACACCTAATACAAAATGAATGAGATGCAGATATTAGGGTATCCTTCCTTTCAGAATTTAATTCTAGTTGTTTTGTCTTGTTTATTCTACCCAAGGTTTCTCAGATTTGCTTTGGCAGTACAGACTTTTGTACATGAAACAGAACCTTACCTTTCCATGTATCGTTGCCCAGTCTATAAAATTCATCTTTCAGCCATGTTCTCAGTTTGACAACTTTTGAAACAGCTAGAGAGGATGGAGAAAAATACACATGAGGGAATAATTAAGCTCTTGGAGGAAATCGTGTGGGACCAGTTGTTCTCTTCCCTAACTTCCCACCATTAATCCCCTGTAAATACTCAGGGATTCAAGCTTCCCTCACCTAACACCCGAAGCATCTTGTCCCTGTGGGACACCTTGAAGCTTAGACGAACCATCAGTTTAAAGTGCCTTTCAAGCAGTTGAGTTCGACCAGGGACATCCAGGGGTACTGTATTTGCCATCAAATTCCTAATATCCTCTATGAATTTGGGGTCACAGTCCAAACAACCTTTGACCCCATGAATGGCTGCCAAGGACAGGAGCAGGAGAATTAACCACCGGCAGCCCATTTCCTTCCCCCACCCCACTCCACAACAACAAATTGTCCTGGCAACCAGTTCACGTAGTTTTTTTCCTACAAAAGTCCAGGAGTGAAGCGTTGTCCTGGATATTCTGAGTTCAATTTTCCCTCCCTGTTTTAGAAACTCTCATTTCCCTAAGTGTCTTCTGTTGTCTTCATTCCAGAGAGAGCTAAAACTGCCAGCAAGGGAGTGATTATGTGAGTTCCGAGTGTAGAACACAAACATAGGGAGAAGTCTGAGCTCACAAAAGCAGAGTTCTGTGTAGAGAAATGTCTCAGAGAAAGTTTTCTTAGCTCTTTCTGACTTGTGTTGTTAGTATATTCCCACTCCTCTCCTGTCCTTTGGTCAGAGACAGCTGGTAGGAGATCTCATAGTACCTCAGAAATAGTTTAACACAAACTATTCCTATAGAAGAGGTAAGAAAAGCCCAAAATACAGAGCCGCTTGGGTCTCCAAACCTATTGGTAGCAATGTTGTTGAGGAATAATGAATGGGCATTTATATAAGATAGCAAATGATAATTTTGTTATAATTGATTATTTTGCATAGATTTCCAGCTGCATTTGTCTGTTAGATGATTTTTTCAGCCACATCTTGTAAAATTTTATAGCATTCCTTTTAGAGAAACTGGAGCTGAAAACTAAAAATAGCAGTTGAGGAACAGACAGTGATGAATGGGAAATCATTAATGTGTAGGGACTTTTAGCAGATGCATCATGAAATACTAATGATGAAGCATATAACAAATAGAATATAGCCATAGTTATCACGGGCTGTACTTTCAGGGCATTTATATGGAAATTGACTAAATAAACATGTCTTTCCTTCAGTTTGTGGTTCTTTGAACAAGAATGTTCTTCGTTTTTGAATAAATAAAGGTCACTTTGCCTACCTTGGAAAATACTTGTTATCTCTTTTTTAATATGTCACTTGTATGGTTATTAGAAACAGGAAGCCCAGGCATATATAATATTTAAGAGTAAAATTTCAGCCTATTTTAAGGATCATGGAGTGGGAAGTGGTAAGGGAAGTTAAAAGAACTACTGTTTGTTATATATCTATTATTTGAACAGATATGTGCTAAGCTCTTTAACTAAATTAGCACATCATCATGGCATTCTATTGCATTGAGGTACACATAAAGCTCTACAGAAAGACACAACTGCACTGATCAAGTTGGTAGGAATTTCTTAAAGATCCAGGCAACTAGAACAATAACTACTGAGTGTATTGTGATGGGTGAGAATCCATTAATGCTCAGGCATATTCAGTGGGAGTATTCTGTAGGTACTGATGATAGAGTGATGATAGAACATAAAATATTCAAAATTATCATGGGGTAAGTTCTTAGAATTTTATAAGTGTAAAATGCTTAAGCTGAGAACAAATTCCTGTCTGGAAGTTGATTAATAATATAATCACATTACTTAATTAAAATAATAATACTTATGTTTCAGACATGAAATGCTAAACCTGAGTTCTGGACTGATTATATTAGTATTGGTTAGGATTGAAATAAAGGGGATACAATGTCTAATCTGTACAAATTTATAGAATAGTTGAATTTATAGCTAATGTAGATCATTGTACTTGTGATTCTTACACAAATGTGTTTGTGATTCTTACACAGATATGGTATTCATGGGAAATTGTTTTTGTATTCTAAAACTAGCAATTAGAAGTCAGTCGTTCTGTGACCTTTGGGTTTTGATATAAATTATATAATGCACTGAGGTTTAACTATAAAGAACAAGTGTCATACAGAAAAGCAAGGATCTTTGCATAAATTTTTTTTCAACCCATGTAAATCTTATTCCAATATTCACAAATAAAAATAAGAATTACTTTAGGTCACATTTTTTATACTCTCTTTGTTGATGAATTATTTTTTCTCTTGGAGACCTGATGTACTATTTCTCATCCCTGTCACTTCTCAGGATTTCTTAAAAGTTTGAAGGTACCTTTGCAGTTAGGCACAATGAATCACATTCCTGACTGTAACCTGAGATAGGGGAGGCATTACTTGGTATTTGGCCATGCTATAAGTTATCTTTTCAGGCAGTGTTACAATTAAAATTATGACTATTAATATAATTATTCCATGTCAGGCATTTAATATCCAAATTAGTTTAATATTTTCTATGAAACTCCTTGTGTATATTCTGTTGTGGCTAGCTTAGTTTTTCTCTATGTATTCCAGTCATCCTTTAGTAGGTCGTAAGGTTGGTTAAAATATTGGGTAGACCAGAAAAGATGAAAGGGATATGTCTCTCATTGAGAATGAACTAAAGGAAAAGTCAATCTTATCAGGAGAGATTATGGGAACAATGAAGGGGAGAGAGAGAATAGAAGCAGAATATAAATGCAGTAATTTCTTTTCTCTAGGGTAGGGCCCCCAAGGTACAATAAATTAGATAGGTTAAAGGGAAAAACTGAAGGAATATGAGATGTTACCCTACTTCCCTTAGGACTTTGAAGGCTACATCAGATACCTGAGTATGGGCAGTTATACTTAGAGATATGTATTAGCAGGATGAGATCAGCCAGTAGAAAGTGCTCCTGAAACAATGTTCTCATGTGTTGCAGAAGAATCAAGATACTTCAAATGATTTACAAAGAAAGATGTATAAGTGAACTTGGGAGCAGACTGGAAAACTGGCCAGACTTTATCATGACTGCTTTAGGTAAAATGAAATTATATGATGACTGATGGAAAGTAGGAAAACAGCCAGGAAAGAAAATGGAGTTTGCAACAGCCCTAGGGCCTTCATGAAGCCAAATCATCAGGAAAGCCTACCCAACCCTGAAAAAATTGAGAGTCAATAGGTCAACGCTACCTAACATGCCAAAGTGTTGAGTTTCCCAGGAAACACCACAGGAAGATTGAAAGATGGGATGGTACCAACCTCATCCGAGAAGATACCATGACTGTCCAATAATAAAACATAGAACATTACATTAAAATATATGAATTGTCATACAAGGTAACTACATTGACGAAAAAAATCCTTGCGTATTTTACTGAGAAGTTAAAAGCTTTTAAATGCCTTTCTAGAAAGAAAGATAATTCAGGGAGGCTATACTTCCCTCCACATTAGTGTGCTACCTAGGATGGATTGAGTCCATAGTTGAATTTATACATGGTTTAATACAACATTGATGTTTAGAAAGATTCTTCAATCAGGCCCCAAAGAGGCCCAGCATAAATAGATTTACCCACGTGTGGCAGATTGGTCAACTTTTAACACCCAGCAGACCTGGATCAGTGTGATTCTGAGTGTGGAAGGCCAACCTGAGGATTGTTGCCAACAGCATAAAAGGAAAACTGGAGGGGAAGATGGTGTGCTGCAAATTCCCCTGGAGAAACTTGTCATGCTGGTTTTCCTGATATGAACTCAACTCTTCTCAACCTCTGAAGAACTCAGGTCCTGACTGTCCCTGAGGATCGCCGCTGTTCTCTTTCAGGAAGCTCTGGTCCTTATGTTGGGAGTTGCTTCCTGGTTCCAGTGTAGATCCTTCAACCTACTGGCACAGATCCTTCACTCTGCTGGTGCAGGTTTTCCAGCTTCCACCACTGACTGTGAGCCTTCCCAGTGGAGGACTTTGATACAGACTTGCATGAGACATAGTTGTGAGCTCTAACCCTACTGTTGGACTTGTGGAGGACATTGCCATGGGCTCGAGGTCTTCACGGTGGGCTCATGCAGTACATTGTCATGGGATCCAGGGTCTCAACTGGATTCTTTGGGTCTCTAGTGCTTGGACAGATCTCTTATGCTCTTCTGCATTTGACTTTTTGGGTGAATATTATGAAATAATCCTATGAATTATGTGCCCTGTATTAAACTTACTCCCTTGCAAATCCTGAGTACAATCCCATGGTTCAAGGTTTCTTATAAGCTTGAGGTTAGAACTAGTTGGGGAGAAACAACAGTTTTCATAGCTCATAGACAAACACTCCTATTTGTGGAAAACTTTCCACCTATTATATATGGGTAGATGCTTCTCAACTATATAGTTTCATGAGGTAGTATAAACCACACACCCCCACTTCTACATCTTATTTTGCAAAGAAGCAAAGAAGAGCAAGGAAGTATGAGAGAATGATTCTTTCAAAAGAAACATAGTTAGCTAAAGGGTATGTTTAAATTATTGGTTTTATCAGATTTTGCTAATATTGCTTTTTATTTTTCTCCAGTGAGGTGAGAAGTAAAGTATTCAGAGAAAGTCAATTATAGAATATAAAGAGGCGATATTTCCTTTGTGTAACTGAAAATTGTGTAAATAGATATATGACCTTACAATTTTAGCACCTATACTATTTAATTCTCAAGCCAAGTCTGGATCACTCTATTGTATGTAATAGGAAACTAGTGTTTAGAGAAATGAAGGGGTATGTAGAAAATTGCATGTCTACACAAATTTGTCTACCTTTCTATGAATGACCTTTCCCAAGCGGCAAAATATTTCCTAAACATTGTGAATGCAAGGTGCCATGATCACTGCCTGCAATGATTAAGAATTTAATAATTCTTAGGGACCCTCTAGGAAGTTATTTTGTGTGTGTGAGAAAGGAAACATAGTTCATTCTGGCCTCTCACTAGTGCTTACAGCAAATGGAATCTATAATTTCAATTATCTTCTAGTATTTATTCATGCTTAATTCTTTTTTTCCTTTCTTACAATTACCTACAGAGATGATTTGAAGAATATCTATATTCAACTATAATTTGTTTGCCTTATGCTCAAAGAACAAAATTCTCTTTAATAGTTTGAATGAAAATGCATAAATATTAATCTAATTTCTCTTAAATAAATGCTACATAAAATTTGTATTTATTTTTCCCCCTTTAAGACAAATTAAAATAGAATAATAAAAATTACAAGAGTACATTGCAACAACAATAGTAAGGAACGCCATGGGGCATGTAGTCTGTCAGTATTTTATATTCTTTACATCTATGATCCTGTAAAACCCTTATGCTAAAAAAAATTGGGGCTGTTATTCTCATTTAGAGGTGAGAGAACCAATTTTGAGTAGCTCAGTATTTTGTATCAGACTGCAAAGCAATCCAGTGGTGGAGCTGTTTTATTTGATATGCATTTGATCTGATTTAGTGGTTCCACATTTTCAAATGATTCCCTGTTCAGTATTATTTTAGCCTCCAAATTCTAGTTTTCATGAACCAAACTGAAAAGAAGGTCATACCACTGTGCAAAATAAACTGGTGTATTCCTGAATGTATGACTTAATGGAAGTGGCACTGTGTCTTAACACATGAACAGTTCAGTTCTAATTTTGGTCCCTGTAGCAATGAAAGTATAGAGTCAAGGGGGACAGTTCAGTTTAATTGAAACTTTGTGGTTACTACCATTGAAAAATTAATTTTATTGTTGATAACTCTTTTTTACTGTACCACCTTTCATTAGTATAAAAGTTTGCATGTGGATCTTTTCTTGCAGATTTTTACTTGTCATATGGTCTTGAAATGTTGATGTGATAGCTTCTTTTTGATTTGTTAAAATACGTTAAATAAAATTTTCTGTATAAATATAATTTCTTTTATGTATTACATCTATAAGTCTTAACATTAGGTTGTGGGAAGTTAAGTAAAATTCTGTTATATATTGTGTAGGACCTTTGGAACAGGGACCTTAATAAGATTTACCATTTACCTGTTTATCACCATAAAATGACATGAGGAAACTATGAGGAAATGGAATGAACTAATGATGAGTCAGGAAGACTTTAGTTCAGTAGAGAAGAGATAATCTTGGTGGAGTGGATGATTGAATGTAATAACTGGGATGAGCTACATAAGAGAAGGTGTGGAACCTCCCTCCATTACTCCATCAGAGTTGCTGGCCCTAGACTTAGAATTGGAAGCCCTCCTGACATAGCTGCAACAATACTCAGAAAATGACAACTTGAGAGGTGTCTGCCTTATATTAATTATTCCTTAAATTTACTGGAAGTATAACAACAGATAAATATTTCTTTTTGCAAAGTAAAATTTCTGGTATTCCATTTCCTAGATTGGAAAGGGCTTTCTTAAGTTCCGTATTCTACAGGTTATCAAGTCATTTTAAATATGTCAAGATGAATTGCAGAAACTACTTCAAATAAGTTTTTTTTTTTAGATGGGGACTGTTTTAGAGAAAAATATATCATAGTTTCATTTGCCGTTATTTGAGAATTTCACCATAGACATGCTATAAAATTGTTTTTCTCTGAGGCCTCAAGAAAAGACCTTGACTAAGTATGCATTGACCACTTTTCATTTATGCCATGTTTAGCTCTTAGAAGGTCTGAAGGGCGTATACAATAAAATGGTCATGCATTATCTTATTTGCAGTCTGAGTTTTATGAGCTCCCGTAAAACAATTACCATATATATATTTTACAATAAATGGCCAAAGCAGCTGCAAACAATATGAAAAAGTCAATAATTAATTCAGATTTCCAAATATAATAGAGACAGTAGAGCTTTCTCTTCTTTTCAAAAGAGATGGTTTCTTTGTTAGGAATATGCAAGCATGTTAATTTGTTACTGTGTGGTTTCTCTTTTTCCAAAGCTTGTCGAAGGCTTAATTTATGTGCAAGACTGAAAGCTGTTTAAACGGATAATATGCCTCCTTCATGAGAAATACCACCCTTTATGCTCCATTAAATTCAGACGTTGATTCTATAAGCTATGTACCAATTATTTCTTTCCAGAAACAGCAGCACAGTTTTTTCCACAAAGGACAACAGATTATTGCAGGCTGCTATTAATCTCCACACAGTCCACAAAAAACACAGGACACTAGGGAGAAAACAATTGAGTTGCTATTTTAGCATTTGCAAAATGGTACATAAAAAGGAAATGAAAAAGCAATGCTCATGTGATTGCAATATTTCTACGTTATTTCAAATCTCTCAAAGATAGAAAAAAACCCATAACCTGATCGATAACGACCTGCTGATGCAGAAGCGGTGCCTATAGATGAACACAGATAGGTCATTCCTCGGTTGATCTTTGTTTTCTCCAATAATTTGGCTGGCCACTGTGCAAGATAACTGCATAAAACTTTAGTTGGATGGTATAGTGAGTGAAAATATCTATTAAAATGTTGAATCAGGTTCTTATACAACAGCAGCCCTTTTGAGTGCAATGATAATGGGCCAGTTCAAATAGCAAAAGCCAGAATAATATACTGGTACTTCAGCATATCCAAATATAATATATTAATATAATGACATGGAATTCATTGAGGGGGCAAAACTATTATTTCTAATATCAAAACTATTATATTCAGTGGCCCATGCATCAAAATCAAAGGAGAATGATAACAATGAGAAGTCAATTATTTGGTTTTTTTTAAAGAAAACTTTTGGGGCCAGGGATATATCTAAGCAACACAGCGCCTGCCTGGCAAGCTCAAGGTTATGAGTTAGACACATGGCACCAAAACAAAACAAAGCAAAACAACAACAACAACCAAAAACCTTTCGCTTTATTCATATATCCAATAAAAATATTTGAATTGTTACTATCTAACTAGTCAACAAGTACCTATTGAGCACTTATCATTTGACAAAAACCATGCTAAACAATTTCATTAGGAAAATAGGACAGAATTGCCTTTGCTAGAGAATGGAATCATGTGGAGAACTGATGTTTTAGTCTAAATGATTTTTATATGTACAATTAACCTAAACAGTTTTTCTTTTGTGTGCTCTAGTGCCTTTTGTTATTTTTTCCTTCAAAGATTTATTGTCTATCTATCTATCTATCTATCTATCTATGTATCTATCTATCTATCTATCTATCTACCTGTCAGCATCATCATCATCTATTTATCTTACATAGATAGTTACAAATATGGATATGGATATTTATTTATATGTATATGTTTAGTTTACTTTTTAAAAACTATCATTCTTCCTTTGTAATGGATATTTTCCACCATTTCAAACAAATGGGAGATGTTTTTGCTGGAATGGCCCACAGGTTAAAATGTGAGACCTAAACTAGTATAAGGCAAGTACTTTCCATTATTTCACAAATTGGGTCAAGAATCAGTACGTAGATCAACCAATCTCTGAAATACTGCCAACCATTAATAGAAAATTCTTGGGAAAAATGTATTGCTTCTTCTTTCTCAGGAGCTACCAGAGAAAAATCTAATCTTTTTCCAAAAACTTGGAGATGTGAGAATGTGAGCATTCACACTGCAGATATCAGGTACCTTGGAGCTGGCCCTAAAGTGTGACTCATAACATCCGGTTGTGCACCAACTCTGCACTTGGTGGCAGCATGGTGGTAGTTTGAAATTGATTGTGATGGGGGTATTTGCACCACAGAAATCACAAGAACTATAAATAATGGCTTATTCAAACCTCTTTTCCTTCTTTTTCTTTTGTTTCCTATTTTGGAGAACCAGTCTTCCAGTATTGTGAGTACCATGAAGCACCGGTTAAGTATCCACAGCACAGAGAATGAAAATGAAGCCAATGGAGAACCACAAGAAACTATGTTTAGAAGGCTTATCTAAACAACTAGATACAGTTCTACAGAAAATATATTCTATCTATGGGGTTTTCATATACATAACCATGTGATTTCCCCACAAAAATAACAGAGTTCTATAGTAAATGCACGTTTTTAACTGAAGATAAAATACTCTAAATTAGATATACTCCAAGTACATTTTAAATGCTGATTGAGGTTATAGGAATCTTAAGATAGGGATTGACAGATACGAATAGGTAACTCTGCTTCTCAAGGTGCATCTGGTGGGCAGGTGCTTAAGGGATTGATATTTTGGAAAAGATAGTTTAATTCTTGAAAATGGTATTGCCTGCAAAGTTAAAGGTCAAGTGGTTAAACAAAATGAGGTGTTGGCCTATGTACTCATTCCAACCTATGTAAGAGCAACTCCAGAAAAATTTGAAGTGTATACTCCAGTAAAATTAACTCAAGTATTGCCCTACTAAAATTTGTGTAATCACATCTATCTTTCTGCATTAGTTATAAACTAACTAGATGGTAATTTTCAGAGATGAGACTAAAGAGTGAGAAATTTCCAAAAAAAACAACATGGTCAAATTAAAGCTTCTATTTTAATATGATTGAGAAGCAGTGGGGCATATAATTCTCTTGAGGATAAAATATTTAGTGACTCATTGAAAAAGTAAATTCTATAACTTTCATTAATATACTCATTGCAAAAATGAAGAAATTGTACTTAAATTATGATGTAATAAAATATTTATGGTGAAACAATGGTTCACTTTCTAAAGCTAGTGTTTATACAAGAACTTTGCTTGTAAAATTACTGACAAAATAAGCATTAGATCTCAAGTATTTAATAGACTATTGATATATGTTAGAGACTTAGAAGTACTATGTCATTTTGATTTTATGGCAATCCCTTATTGGGACAAAGGTCTGACCTACTATGTTTAGTAAGTAAAGAAACAACTTCCAAAAGGAAAAATTAACTTTTAAAGCTATGTGTCCTTTGAGGGCAAGAATTTAGGGCCAACTCCTAAATGCCCATGCTGAGCTGAATAAGATAGGATCAGCTAAATATACTGATGCATATTTCACTACATTCTAATCAGAAAGACAAAGAATCAAGAAGGATAACAACAAAAGGGGTAAGGTATGTTTGGTTTTGCTTAGATGACAAGGAATGCAACATGAAATAGTAAAACCACTCAAACACTGGTAGTCAGGTGCTGTTGCTACTATTGCTGCTTCTTTTTCTCTCAAAAAGCTCTTCTTTATTTCCTTTGTAGAATGCAGTTTTATTGTTTGGCCTCATAATTGTGAGCATTCCACAGGACTCCTCTTAACCCTCTTCTATTCTTGGTCTACTTAATTCCAACTACTCCTATGACTTTGCCATCTAAATCCATATCAATATAATCTAGCTGTAGATCCACAACCAACCTCATTTTAAAATGATATTTTCCAAATTGTGTTTGACAATGACTAAATGATTTGTGATCCCCAAAACATAGTGAATAAATTTTTAATGGTGTATTTTACCCAGTTATTCTACAAATAATTATGTAGAAGTAATTGAGCTGTATTTTAAGACATCATTAAAATGGGATATTTATCACAATTCTTGGCTGTAGTCTTCTGGGAATAAACAAGTAGCCTCTGAAGACAGACTAAGCAAATTCAGCCTGCTTCAGTTATGGTGCAGAACATTATGGCATTTAATTTTCACCATCTTCTTTTTAATCTACTTGCAACTTCATGAAATATTTACTTAGCACTAATTGTGTACAGAATGCTAAGTTTTCCTAAGAAATTGGAATACATGATCATAGGGCATGAAAATAAATTTCAGTTGCAAATTTACACTTTGTAAATCTAATGTTTTCCCCTTGTACTAACTTTAGGTTTGGGGTAACCATAACATGAATCACACTGGAGAAATAATAAACTCTTTTTAAAAAGCCACTTGCTAATCTTCCTTCTAATTTTAAATCAGTCTGAAAGAAGAAGAAAAAAATTAATTTTATCAAATGAAAATTTATATATCTCTCTGTTGAAAAAGATTTTCTTTTAAATTGGAAGATATCTCTTCTTTGAGAGGTAATTACCACTTAGAAACTGCTGATTTTATGTAAGACAATGAAAAAGAAAGATGGAAAACTTAGACTTAAATACAAATACAAGTAAATGTCCTTTTTTGGTGCACTGCATAAGTAGTTCATTTTATTTTTCAAGCAATTGGATATTCTTCACAAATAGTTTCATTTCGGGGTGCAAAACTCCTTCAAATAGAAAAGATAACAGAAACCAAACTGTCTGATTGATTCCAATTTTGAGTTGCTTGAAAGCAAATGTTGATATTTCTGTTTGTAATGGTTGATACATTGTGTCAATCTGAGAAGTTCAGAAGTTTAAGCCACTCAGCAGGGAACCTGTGTCCTTACTTTGTAAACATCTGCATCTTGTGCAAGAGTAAAATATGGAGTTTGTGTGAGTGCTCCACCAGCCGTGGTGGGTGGTAGCCTGCTTACAATACTTCCCTTTTGCTCTTGCTGTTTTTACTGTATTCCGCCACCTTGAGCTGTTGCCCCTGTGCCATGCCACCCTTCCTTGGAGCCAGCTGATTATTGATTGAAACCTCCACAAATTATGATTTAAATAAACCTTTTCTTCCTTAATTTTGAGTGTGGGATGTTTTGTCTTATCAGTCAGAGAAAAGTAACTAAGACACTGTCCTTTTATTCTTCTGTCTTAACTTTGTAAGGTGGGGTACTGGATCATGGTGACATGATAGTCACCAGTGGATTGGTCCACTGATAAATTCATAGCTAAAAGAGATTTTGGAGGTGAAGCCTGATTGGAGGAAATGGGTTACTGGGGGCATGACCTGCAAGGATAAGAATATATATATATATATATATATATATATATATATATATATATGTATATATATTTACCTTTCTCTTTTCTTGATCTCTCTGTTTTCTGCCTCTGTGTCATGACCTGTTTCTCCTCTGCTTGTGGTCTTGTCTTGGAACCAGCTAACTATGGACCAAAACTACTACAAACTGTGGGTCTAAATAAACCTTTCCTCCTTAAAATTGGGTTGGGTATTGTGTCTCAGTGATAAAAGAGTACATTCTACTAATGTAATGTGATTTCACATTAGTCTGTGATTTTTTCAAATTTAGTGTATGTTAATAGTATGCTAATCTATTTGAAGTGATTCACTATCTTCTCTATGGTCCAGGCCATGGGTAGGTGGAATAGATTATGTGATCTGAGGTTTTTTTTTTTTTTTTTTTTTGGTACCAGGGATCAAACTCACAACCTCGCTCCTGCCAGGCAGGTGCTTATGCCACTGAGCTAAATCCCTGGCCCTATTTTTTGTGACAGGGTCACACTATGCAGTTCAGGCTGGCCTTGAACTCACTTTGTAGTCTAGGATGGTCTCGAACTTGCAATGATCCTCCTGCCTCAGCCTCCCAAGTGCTGGGATTAAAGGCGTATGCCACTACCCTTGGCTGATCTGAGATTTTAAAAGAAAAAAACTAATTGATCCATGGAAGTATTAAGAAACTATGATCTTAAAGAATCAATCTACCCTAAAAAGTGTATGAGCATGATAAAATGTAATTTATGTACTCACATATTTTTCTTAAATGTATTAATGGAAATACGCAATGTATAGCTGATACCATGATGCAATATTGAATATTATGAACATTTTGAGGAGAGTTTTTAAAATGTATAAATGATTGCCATATGAATAGGTTTCATAGTAAAAAGCATATTCACTCACTAAATGAACATATTCATTTAGTTTCTGTAATATGGTTGGCATTGGACTAATTTTGGGGGATTATCAGTGAGTGGTATAAGCTCACTGTGCCTGTGATTCTCATGGTGTAATTATACCAGGAGATGAATGATTAAAGCAAAGAAAGTCTTAAAGGACAAGAAACCTGATTTTAGAAAAGCATGGGAACCTAGCTTCTAGTGAAGGCTGAAAGAGATTTTTCTGATAATAGATATACATTTTACCTGTGATCTGCAAGATGCTTAGGAGTTAATGAGGATAAAGAATTTTGACAGAACATTTTAGATAGAGGAGGATTATGTGCAAAGACCTGAGACAAAAGCAGATAAAATTAATTTAAGTGCCTGAAAGATGTTTGATTGAATCAAGGCAGAGAGTAAAGTGATGAACTTGTGGAAAGAGCCAAAACTAGATTACAGGGAATAGGGTAACAATTTTGATATTGTCCGAGTTTTCCCTTTCCTTTCTTTTTCCCTTTCTCTTTCCCTTTCTTTTTCTCTTTTCTCTCTCTCTCTCTCTCTCTCTCTCTCTCTCTCTTTCTTTTCTTTCTTTATTTCATTTTCCTCTTTCTTTCTTTCTTTCTTTCTTTCTTTCTTTCTTTCTCTCTCTCTCTTTCTCACTTACTCTCTTTCTCTCTTCTTTATGAGACAGGGTCTCACTATTTTAGGTGGGCTGCCTCAAAATTGCAGTCACGCTGTCTCATCCTCCCAGAACTACAAATAGGCACTACCATGGCTGGTTTGATATCAGCTGTTTTCATTGAAAGAGTTTAAGCTTCAGCTCATATGAGCAGATTTATGTTTATAAAGATTACTCAAGCTTCAATTTAGAAAACATTTAAGGGTGCCAGAGTGTGTGTAGGAAAGCAGTAAGCTTTTGAATAGCAGTCAGGTTGAAGAGAATGTTATATTCAACCTGAGTTGTGGAAGTGGCAGCCGTGAGACTGATGGCCACATGAAATAGAGAAAAAATGAAGTTGTTGCTCATTACACTGTGTGATAGGAGACCAGCAGAGGGCTGTTCACAGAGATAGAGAGATGCTGGAGGACCAGGCTTGAGGAGGAAGAATCAGAGCTGTACATTACAGCAGTTAAAAAGCTGATCTTTGAGTCAGGTACGGTGACACTCATGTGTAATCTCAGCACTCTGGGAGGCTGTGGCAGGAGTATCACAAATCAAATCTCTTGGTGAGACTGCCTCAAAAAAAAAAAGTGAAAAGAAAAAGAAAAAAGAAAAACAAAAAGCTGGATATGTACCATGGTATGCAGGCCCTGAGTTCAATCCACAGTACTGTCAAAAAACAAAAACAAAAATAAAAAGAATAATTGAGGGTTTTGGATTCAACTTTTGAGTCTGAAATTTATTAGCTTTATGGACATAGATAAGTTATTTATAACCATTGTACCTTATTTTACATGTCTATAAAATGGGAAAAATTATGATGGTAATATTAACCAACTTATCTGTGGCATTTACATGGCACATGCAAGAATTTAGTAAGTTACTGTGATTATTGTGACTCAATGTATTTGTTCAAATTTAGTTACTTTTAAACTCAAATATAGATGTTGAGTAACCTTTTAGATATGTGGATCTGGGCTTCAGAGGAATGGTCTAAATTGCAAAAACAGTTTAGTGGTTAATAGAGTTAAATGTTAATTAAAATACAACTCCCAAGAAAAATATGCTAAAAATAGAAAAGAAATTCAGAGTGATACTTGAAGCTGGGTGTGGTGATGCCTCGGGAGGTTGAGACAAGAGGATTGCTGCAAGCTCAAGGCCAATGTGAGACCCTGTTTCAAAAAAAAATAAAAAAAGAGCAATGGTTACATACCCATATTGATAGGAGCACAATTTGTAATAGCTAAATCTTGGAAGTAGCCCATATGCCCATCAACAGATGAATGGATAAAGAAAATGTGGCATTTATTTACAACAGAGTACTACTCTGCCATAAAGGATGAAAAACTTGGGTCATTTATAGAAAAATGGATGCACTCTGAGGCTATAATTTTAAGTGAAACATATCGAGCCTGCAAACTTGAATAGCATATGGTTTCTCTTATGCAAGAAGCCCAACATATAAATAAAGAGCAGAATAAAGGATAGATAAGAAATAGGGAGGTGAATATTTTGCAAAAGGAAAGGGGACCTAGGAATGGAGAGAAGGGAATATAATTGTGCACTGCAAACCTGTATTAATTTAAAAAACATTTAAAAAGACAGCTTTGAAGAACGTTATCATATGATGGGATTGCAGGAGAGGATGGGTCTTTTAAGAACAGTAGTTGCATGAAGAGGAGGAAAACTAAAGAAGACTTCCAGTGTGTGCACCAAAGGAAAAAGGTTTATGACTAAGGGGGAAATGGTTACCATAGTCTAATATAAGATAATATAACACCAAAATTGAAACATGGGCATCAAATTTAATTACATATGGAAAGTCATTTAACGTTGAATGATGAGATGACGACTGGAGCAAGAATTGTATCTATTAAATTATAAAGTGAGACCCCAGAATGTAAGAAATTAACTGATTTAGAGGTAAATAATTAAAAATAAGAAATAGATAACTCTTTCAGAAGTTTAACTGAAAGGAGAAGAATAAATACAGTTGTCAAGTAGGTATGATTGAGAAAGAATTTTATTAATGAAAAATCAAGTATTTTTATAGACAATGAGGAAAAACTCAAATTGATAGCATTGGGCAATGGAACTTACCTTGTAATTCCTATTAAACAATGTAGGAATTGACAGAAAAAAAGGTAAGTAGGTCAACTGGGTTTTATACTAAAAGGCAGAGCAAATATTAGTGTTCCATTTTCAACCTGATTTAGATATTGGACTCTTCAGATAGCCAGTTTAGGACCAGTTACACATATATCTGTTATGTTCAAGCATTCACGTATGTCAATGTGCAGTATTTCAGAAATGTATCAGACAACTCTGCCTTCCTGTATAGAAATACACAAGAAAACCCCAGTTTCCTGACCTCTTCTCATGTTCTCACTTTCTTATATCCTTTTTGAATGGGCTCAACGTCACACCTTTTGTTAATACTTACATTGACCTTCATTCATTTGTCCTTCTAGTCTTTTAATCGATAATTTAATCTTTTGGTGTATACTTTGATGTTTCTCAAAAAACAGCCAGTCTGTTTATAGAGTGCCTACTGTGTACTAGACATCTGGGCATTAGGGATAGTAATTAATAGAAACATCCAGCAAAATCCAAATCATGAACTGTCAAGAAGCTTGCTCTATAGTAAGAGATAAAGATAAATACATGTACATATGTGTGTGTCTACAAGGTTGAGTAAATGCAGATCATAAAGTCAAAGTTTTGCACTATTATGAGCAATGCTACTTCATTCTACTTAAAATCTTTAGAAGACTTCTTCCCTTTGCAATTTGCCCTATAGCAGTTCTGCCTGTATTTTGAATATGAACTCATGGCATTCTAAAAATTTCTAGATTATAGTATATGATGGCATTTATCTAATTTTTGTGATGAGATTGAAACATTTTTGTATAGTGGTTGCATTCTACTCGTGATTACTTTATATTGTTTGCTTTGTATCCATGGCTATGAACTCCAAGTGTCATTTAAGTAGACTGATACACATTACTAGTCTTTGTTAATCAGCTTTCATATAGTCACAAAATATAAATAAATTCTAGAAAATGGTCTTTTACCAGAGAGATTTTCCTGTTGCTCTTTGGAAATTCTTCCAGGTAAGTCAGTGTTTTAGGTCATGTCCTAGCTTAGAACTAGCTTACAGTGAAGTCCATTTCATACTCTATCACTCATTGTATACTTTAATCTTCAGCCACACTAAGTGATTGTGAAAAGAGGACTGGAAGGAGTCAAGAATACAGACTATGTGAGCATAAGTCTGATGATTGAGCTCTTTGTTGTACGAGGATGTCAACAGAGAATTACAGAATGATGCACACAAAGGAAGTGCTAAATACAAGGCTTCGATATATGACTCTTGATAATGGATGTTGCTGCCTTTATCTAAGTTATTCCTCATTTGTCCTCACCACTTCCCTTTGGCATTTAGTAATGGAATTGTTGAAGCAAAAGGTATCTCAAGAAATAGAGTATAAATAATTCATCTACTCTTTTACCTCACATATTTTAATGATCACCTATTGGGCAAAGCAATTCTCAAGGTGTTGGAAATTCAATATCAAAGACATGTTTCATGCATTGAGGTTTATTGTAATTTATCAGAGACAGGAAAATAAACAGAAAATTATAGTCCACAGTTTAAGCAGGAATACAGCATAGTTACTAGCAGTCTAAACTCTGGAGTCTAACACATTTGGGTTGAGACTTTCAATTCCATCACTTTTGACTGTATAGTCTTGTGTAGTCATTCAACACGTATGGGAATAGCAATAGTAATTGAGGTACAAAGTTGCAAAGATTAGATGATTAACTATTTATCACAGTGCTTATAATAGTTTATCCTGCACTATTCTTCATATTGGTGTTATTATGGTGTAGTAGTCATACACATATTTATAGTGAATAGAAGAAAGAATACTAGAAGTGGAACATTGCTTCCTGAAAGAGTAACATAGTTTGTAACTTCATGATTGAAGGGGCATAAGGATTAGAAAAGGCATAAAAAGTAGGAGAGGAAAGGCCAAGGATTGGTGCAATGGCTAGAAGTACATAATGGACACTTCAAGTGCTCCAAGAAATGCTCCACATTAAATTATGAATATGGGAAAAGTCTGTCCATGACAGACCTTGTGTTTTATTAAGGAACTAGGAAATTAGACTAATTCCTTCTTTTCCTAAATCTTAACACTGTGTAAAACTCTGATGGTCTTCCAATGAATTAATAAATTTTTTTCTAAATTTCAGAAATTCAGCAATTGTGTTTGTAGTAAAAATAAAAACAATTTGAAAGACGCAGCTAAACTGAATATGGGATCATTTTTTATGCTATTGTGCTAATGGAAAGTTAGAGTTCAGTTTATATGAAAGTGTCCATCTTCTAATTGTCATGCTTGTTTTAATGAAGTTGGTGGAAAGAATCACTCTCTGATATGCACAGTTATCACCTTCTTTGTTGATGATCTCCTTGCTTCTGTGAGTATGGAGAAATGAGACAGAGATTCTTCTTGGATAGAATCCCTTCCTGCAAAGAAGCTCATCTTTGTTTTGTATTAGGTCAGGAAGTATGACACAGCTCAAAAAATCTGGGGAGTATAAAGCCATTTGTGATCCAGGCTTATAGTAAAGCTTTCCTTCAGTCTTGGCATTTCTCAGCATCTAATCTGAGCAAATCCCTATCAGGTTTTAGTTTAGCTCACCCTGTGTAATATCCTGGAGCAGCATGTACTTTTATTGTCCACTCTATAATATGCTTACATTTCTCCAGTGGTAGCTGCAAGAAAAGCTGTATGTGATCCAAACTCTGTTATAGGGTCCCTTATCTCAACCATCTCCCTTCTTGTAAAATATATCAGTGGACATCTTAATTTTGCTATGATCTTTGGTTCATAATTTCACATGCTTGTTGCAAGAACTGGGTAAGTTGGCAAATATGCCACTGACTAGAAAGTTCATGAAAATGTTTGGTAGTGTCCATTTGCCCTGTTGCAGCCTATTGAGCAAGATAAAATGAAAGAATAGAGAAAGTCTGTCACTTCTTGGATAATCACCTTCCTTTATCTTTTCACTGCTGTGAACATGAGGAAGAGAAAATGAGCATTGAAATGTACTTTTTCTCCATCTCTGTTGGGTTTGTATGAAAAACATAGGCCCACACATAAATAATAAAGCTTGATTTCCCACAAAAATTATGGCATTTCAACATAAAAATTCGTTTATGCTAAAAAGGTTAAGTATTGAACTTTTGAAACGTAGCTGTTATTCAGTAGAAACTAATAAGGACTTTTTTGAAATCAAACAGATGACAAGGACAAAACTCAGAGTCAACAAAGTTATTTATTTTTTTTTTTTTGTTTTTGGAAAAGAGGGTTTTTTGCTTTTGTTTTACTTGAGGAATATAATGGTGTAAGTGATTATATAGGAAGTGAGGAACATAAGACAAACAGAAGACACTGAATTATGACTTACTCCACATTGATAAGAAACTTGGGAACTTCATTGTTTTTCTCAGGTTTTTTCAGAAAGTAAAGATATGCCTGAAGCAAACATTAACAACCTCATTTGAAATTTAAAAAAGTCCAGGCTATTTGAAACAAAATCTTACCTCTTTGAGTATTATGAGAAAAGTGCTAACTTGTCTAGGCTCAAAAATAATGGACTTCTGAGATAGGAAGAACAGCAAAAGAGAAAGCTGTCTATTTAGGCTAGCTTGGGCGTCCATCTGATGGATGGACAGGTACACCCACGGCTGTCACAGCAAGCAAATTTAACTCTTAGCGTGCAGGTCCCTTCCCCCTTTTCCCCATTGACTGAGTACAATGCGGAGGGCACAATCTGCCACGCGCCACCTCTAACCGATCAATTTCCTGGTCCTTCTCTCATTCTGAGTTTGGATTTTTTCATAATAGTGCATATTCTTTTCTTCTGGGCTTCCAGAGAAACAGATATTCCTCTTAAAGTTTCTGTGTATATGACCTTGCAGTTATGCAGTTACTATGCTGCTACCTAGCCCTAGCTAAAAGAATATGCTTTTCTTCTTCCCCTCTTCACTCAAGTCTACATTCTACAAAGGATTGTATTCTAGTTTATTTTTTCCCATGGTCCCACTTACTTAGAGACCCTCTAAATGTATGAACTTTGGCAGAAATTTTTCACTCATAGTTAACCCTTTCATCTCGAAAATGGACCACTTAAGTTTCTTTTTCTTACAGGTTCAATTGGCAGTACCAGAGATTCTGTGTAGTTTCTTTTTTCCAGAGTTCACTGAAAACAAGCAGTTACCTGAATCTGTGTGCTTGCTCTTTTATTTTTAAAAAATTCTATCTGTGAATCACTTGGTAGTTATCTTATCATATTCATGTATGGATGAAATGTTTTCTTTGTTAATAAACCAACATAAAAAAAAATCCTAGCTTTGTGTTAATACAACTTTCTCAAATGTCTGAGGATTAAAGAACAAATAAAATAACAATGACCCAAATAATTTGGTCAAAATCTCATTTTTGTTGACAACTATGACCTATATTCAAATCTATGTGTCTTTCTTTGATATTCCCTGGAAAAGTCTCACTGACAGAGTTGACTATCTTCTTCGCATATCGAACAGAACTATATCTCAAAGTCAGTATAAAAATCAAATTCTTATCTATTACCAAACTCCTATTGTAATTGGTCTTTTGAGTAGCAGAACAGTTACCACTTCTTCCATGTCAAAAATGCGTTTCTCGTTTATTCCTGTGTTCTATGCATATTTATTGTGTGCCTACAGTGTGCTTGATAATGGTCTAGGTGTTGGTGTTGTTTTAGCGAATAAGTCTGACAAGATCTCTGCTTTCATTCTAGTGGATGGCAAACAAAATCAATAAATATATATTATGCATGAATATGATGATAGTATAAAAATACAAAACTAAAATGTATTCTATTGGTCTTATACATGATGGTATTTCATAACTTTGAAAAATTTGTTAGTGTAAATTTTAGTCTTGTAAAATTAATCTTTTATTGAATTTTCAGATATAATTCAGTAAGTTGACTAACACAGGAACTCATCAAGTTCCTTGAACTGAAATTTTCATTTTGACTCTTTCATTGGTGCTATTCTTCCAATATTGTTGGATATCTTCTTTCGTCTCTTATCTTTCATTTCTTTCAGTAACTTGCTGCAGAGAAAATTTTTCTTCTGCTTAGTCTCTATGGTTGTTGGATTCTAATAGCCTCAGACTTGTTATAACATTAATCACCTTGAGGGAGATGGATCTTAGCAGTGCTTCACTAATAAAAAAGTCCTGACTTGTGGAATCTACACTGCCTTGTTTAGTTACTTCTAAAACAGAAAACTTAAGCTACCAACATCATGTTACTGACCATGGATCTGGGAAAGAGACATTCAATCTACTCTTGTAAGCCAGTATCCTGAGCTAGCTTTAGTATAGCTTTTGATGTTGAATAACAGTTAAGGCAGTCAAGTTTCAGTGAATTTTCCCCTCCTAGACCAAATGTGCTTGGGAAACGGAATCCTTTTTTACACAAAAGACAAGTTTGCTTCCTAGGAAAGTTAATGTGCTAATTCTAGACTTTGGCTATAGTGGTTGAGGATGGGGAAGTGACTACAAGTGGATGCACAAAACAATGTGACTACTTTCTTAGGACATGAGATTTGTCTGTATCATTCTCATTATGTGGGATTTATTTTCTCTTTTCTATCTATTCCCACACTCTTTGTAGGGATTTAAAAATCTAACTAGAAATAAACTGAACTACAGACGTGGTGGCACACGCCTTTAATCCCAGCACTTGGGAGGCTAAGGCAGGAGAAGCATTGTGAGTTTGAGGCCAGCTTGGGCTACATGGCGAGTACAAGCCGGCCTGAGCTACATAGTGCAACCCTGCCTCAAAAATCTAGGGCCGGGAGTTCGTGTCAGTGGCTTAAGCGCCTGCCCTGGCAGGTGTGAGGTTGTGAGATCGATCCCTGGTGCCACAAAAAAAAAAAAAAAAAAAAAAAAAAAAAAAAAAACTGAACTGCTTTCATCAAGAAGCAGGTTCTGTCTTGAAATTAAAATGTGCTTGTAACTATTTTGATCAATAGTGTTTAATGAAAACTATATTATGTGACTTCTGAGTGCAGGTTATAAAAGCTCTGGAGTGCCTACCTTATGCTGCTGAAACACTGTTGCAATGCTGAAAATCACATAAGAAGTCTGACTACTCAGAGGTTGCCATGCTATGAGGTATCACGTGACGATGCCATACACATCACTAATGATAATCCTGCTGAGTCTCTCATTCTCAACCTCTACCCACGCATGAATTCCAGGCATGTGAGTAAAAAACAAGTCAGGTGACTATAACTTTGAGCTCTAAAAGAGACTCCCTCAACATAGTGAGGACTTGGAACTTCCGGGAAGATAGTGGAGTAGTAGGATGCAGGGAAAACAGCCTCACTGAGAGACACCATCTAGATGTGGGAACACACTATCTTGAGGAAGACAAGAAGGAAGAAGATGGGTTCCTTGGACCCAGGAAGAGCCTGAAGTCTGAATCGAACCCCTCAGAAAGAGCAAAAAGAAGAAAATTCAACCGAGAAGATGGTGGCAGCTGGCGGAGCCTTCCCCTGGAGCCGGATTCACTGCGTGAGGGGAACTGTTGGAGTCCAGCAGTGCAGGGTCGCGGTGTTGGTGGCAGCTGGCGACCCTGGGGCCTCTGTGGAATCATTCCCCGGTGGAGGAGAGCAGTGGGCACGGAGGACTGAGCTGGCTGGCAGTGAGTGCAGAGGGCTTAGTCCTCCCACGAGAGAGTGATTTGCCAGAAGCCATTCCTGAGTCAGGCAAGATATGCCTGGGGCTAAAACTGTTGCAGGCTTCCCCCAGTGGTTCCTAGCTGGGCACAGACCCACAGAGACTGCCTGAATGGCTGTGAGCCTGAGGAGGCTGCTCTCAGGGCAGGCCTGCTAAGGTTGCCTACTACTCTGTCCATGAACAGTTGCTGGCTTGCGGAGATATAGTGCCACAACTTGGGTTGCTGTCTTCACAGGCTGTTTACCAGAGAATCCAGAGAGAACCGTAGAAGTGGACTTTTTTTTTTTTTTTTGGTGTGAATGTGGTTTCTGACCTCCCTTTGGGCCTGATCTTGTTGTGTTCTCTTCTCTGTCTCTTTTAGCTTTCTTTTTCCTCAGTCTTCTGCAGTGGTTTCCCTGAGTTGGTGGACCCATCTTTGTTCTCCAACCTACTTGCAGTCTCTTCTCCCTTTTCCCACTTTTCTGCTTTTTCTTAAATTCATTTTGGGTCCTCACTCTTGGGGACAGAATTGACATTTTCTGAACATAAGTATTGTATACGATTGTTTTGCATCCTGTTGTATCGATATAAGTTCAGTTTATACTGTTGGGGGTTGTAAATCAGGGGTTGGATCAGTTTGCTGTTTGGTTGACTGTGTTTGGTGCTGTGGGTGGCACTATAGCCAGAACTGACTGGATTGAACTGGATGACTGTTGGCCTTGCTGGTTCAGGACTGGGATTGACTGGGGGTCGCAGAGAGGGCTTGGGCATGGTGCCAAGGAACTAGGGACTGGGCTAGGTGAGCAGTGGTTTGTCATTTCTGATAAACTGAGGAGGCAGGGTTTCCCAATAGATTCGGAGCCCAGGAGCCAGTTACATCTGGAAGATATCTCTGGGCAGTGTTCATCACCTGGAAGTCCTTATTACCACCATTAAAGTAATCCACTGCAGGTATCTAACAGGTATCGCTTTGGGAATTAAGTTAAAAAAGGAAAGAAATGAGAAGACACTTAAATAGGTCACAACCCCAGACACCCAGTTCACCAAAAGCAAACCCAGGGGGCAATGAGGCTGGAAAATCTGAAAGCCCCCTACAAAGTTTCTCATAAGTGTAACAAAGCAGTTGAATGAGGCTTTTGAAATAATGAAATCAGAAATAATTACTCAAATAACCACAGAGACTACCAAAATATACACCATGCTTAGTGATGTTAGGGCAGATACAGACAAAAAAATGAACAAGCTTCAGCAAATTATGGAAGGACAACATAGGAAGCAAATGGATTCTATAAAGTGGATTCAAGTAGATATCCAAGAGAACAGAAACACTATTGAAAGTACTCAAAGCAGATTAAGTCAATGCGAGGACAGGATCTCAGATATTGAAGACAGGCTCACAGTTAGTGACCAGGAAAAGAAAGATTCTTCAAAACTAGCAAGGGATCATGAGATACTAATCCAGCAGTTGCTTGATGAGACAAAGAAAAATAACTTAAGATTAATTGGAGTCAGTGAACAAGCAGGAGATACTACAAATGACATTAAAAACATCCTTACAGACATGATGTCAGAAAATTTTCCTGGCAGAGAAAAAGAATTTGACATACAAATAAGTGAGGCATATAGAACCCCAATTAACAAAGATAAAAAAAACTACTTCCAGGCATATCATATTCAAGATTCCAGAAATTCAACACAAGAATAAAATTTTAAAAGCTGTAAGGGAAAAGAAACAAATCACCTATAAAGGAAAGCCCATCAGAATTACAGTGAACTTCTCTGCACAAACTCTCAAGTCAAGGCGAGCTTGGAGTGAAGCACTCCAAGTTCTAAAAGAAAACAACTTTCAACCTAGGTTGATGTATCCTGCGAAACTATCTTTCAAAATAGAGGGAGAAACAAAATACTTCCATGATAAGGAACAGTTGAGGAAATTCATGACCACTAAACCAGCACTCCAAAATATTTTGAAGGACATTTTAGAAAGGGATGATAAGTACTATAGCTCTACAAACTCCAATAGAAGGAATCCACCAGGGAAAAAGAAAATAACATGATAAAGACAAGTCAATATGTATCAGTTTTAACCATCAATGTTAATGGACTTAATTCATTAATTAAAAGACATAGACTGGCAGAACGGACCAAGAAGCAAGATCTAACAACATGCTGCATACAAGAAATACATTTAATTTAAAAAGATACTTATAGACTGAAAGTCAAAGGATGGAAAACAATACTCCATGCAGCAGGAGTCCAGAAAAAAGCAGAGATGACTATTCTATTTGTAGATAAAGTTAATTTTAAGCTAAGACTGGTTAAGAGAGACAAAGAAGGTCATTATATATTGGTAAGGGAATAATCTAAGATGAAGAGATAATATGCTACAAATACTAGTCCACTCAGTTATATAAAACAATTATTAATTGACATGAAAAATCAAGTAAGCCTTAATACAACTGTATTGGGAGACCTCACTACATTACTGTAACAAAAAGACAGGTGTGGAGTTCTTGGGATCCTCTGGGTAGAGCATCATGTCATCTGAAACAAAATCTATGTATATAAAAATTAGTTGTGACAGAGAAAAAGAATTTTGAGTAAAATGTAATTTTTTAGGGTCACCTTCATATTTTATCTTTAATGTGAAATGTTCATTTGAAAACAATTGTGTTAATAATTAGTTAGATAATGTTTCATGTCTGTATTTTTTTGCCTTAAATACTTTTGGGGACTATCCAATATGCTGATGATTGTTGCTGTTTTGTTGGTTGGGGTGAAATTGTTATGTTTTGATTTCTTATTCTTCTTTTGTCTAAAAAAAAAAAACATAATGAGGACTCTCAGGATCCACTTGTGGGAAATGTAATACCACATTCATGAAGAGTTTGAAGAATTGATTGGGGCAGAGGCCTATACCCATAGTATATCACCATGAAAACAAAATGTTACATGTGGGAATCCAAGAATTAGGGTGATTTTAGAACTTAAAAACATGATTTTTATAATGAAAATGAGGGTCAGTCATTTAGCAAAAATTCCACACTAAAATATATCAAGAATGGAATCTAAAGGTATTCATATATTGGTCATTTTAAAAACACAGAACTGAAAGCGACAGCTTTCTAGTTTTGCTGATCATGCATTACCCCTCTCTTTTTGAATTAAACTAAATTAAATAGAATGGGGGGGGAGATGCTGTATATTTCCATTTCCTAGCAGGTGGGTGTAAATGCTGTATACATTATCCTGAGGAAGATTATTTCAATCAACTAATGCCACCATAGTGATACATTACATACTACCTGCTATGTGATTTTAAATTGCAATTTATTGTCATGACTGCATTTTAAATTGTAGAAGGTAGAATCCAGCTAATTTGGCTGGTCTCTGCTTATTAGCCGTATTGCTTATGTAACTTACTGTTCACATAGAATTAGGATAGTTCAGGCATTTTGGTAGGATAACTGAAGAGGTACATAAAATCAAACAGAAAAGTGTAATGCTTCTTAAGGCCGAGTCTCAAAGTGTCATGTTATTCCTTCTACTCTATTTCATTGCCCAAAAGTAATCATATGGCTAAACAGAAAAAATGAACTATGGAGAGTGGGCCAAAGACGGAAGGAATTGCTAACCAGGGCCACCAATTTGATCTACCAGAGGAACTGCTGTGTCTAACAGAGATCTAGA
Source organism: Dasyprocta punctata (assembly GCA_004363535.1). Taxonomy (NCBI): domain Eukaryota; kingdom Metazoa; phylum Chordata; class Mammalia; order Rodentia; family Dasyproctidae; genus Dasyprocta; species Dasyprocta punctata. The sequence continues at coordinate 28,066 of RJWM01008706.1, forward strand.
TTAGCACAAGAAGTCTCAGATGCTGATGATATGGTAATCTAGCAACACTGAAGTAAAAGCTCAACTCTCTGGGTATATGGCATAGTGCAGCAGTCTATAAATGCCTAAAAAGCTGGAATATGTTGATGAAATTTATTGCTGACTGTACAGTAGAATGGTCTAGTTCAAGGTTCAGATGCAATACATTTCTGGAAAGCACATTTCAGTGGCAGGATAAGGCTTTAGCTGTGGACCCCAAGTCTGGCAATATGAAAGTGCTGCAAAAAAGCACAGGCTCATTCAGAAATTTTCAAATCATTTTGAATCCAATAGGTTTTCTTTCTCATCTTTTTCATGAGGTAAATATATTTTTAGTAAAACAAATAAATTACCTAAAATATAAAAATCCTGTGACTTTTTTACACAAAAGAGAGGGTTGGACACTAATCTTCACTTTTTTTGTGGTCACATCTTGTCTTTCTGCCAGTATGGGTTTTCAAAACTTTTAAACCTTATGCATATGCTTAAGGAAAACTGATTCTTTTCTTATTTTTTAAATTTTTCCTGAATATATTAGTACTTACTATGGAATTCCTATTTATCTTAGAATCATATCACATGGCTTAGTGTTTTAGTGTTTTGCTGTTGCCTGACATTTAGATGGTTTCTACTTTGTGATTATTAATAAACTGATATGAATATCATTTGATATATGTTTGTGTGGTCATACGTTTTCACTTCTCTTGGATAAATATCCAAAGGAGCAAATTGCTGACTAATAGGATAGGTGTCTGAAACATCTGCAAACTGTTTTCCAAAGCTTTTGTATAATTTTATAGTCTTGTCAAAATGCATGATGTTTGCTCCAAATCATTATTAGCTGTGGTACTGACATTGAGCTTCAGCCTTTTTAGTGAGGTCATATTTCACAGAGGTTTTAATTTTGCATTCCTTAGCATTAATGATGCTGAGTACCTCTTCCACTACTCACTGGCCGCTCATATATCTTTCTGCAGTTCTATTTAAACCAGTGTTCTTCTGTTTATCTTCATTTATTTTCTCATTGAATTATCCTAATTATTGAATTGGAAGAATTCTTTCAATAAAAACACTTTGATGCATGTATTAAATATCTTTCCTTCAATTCACTGCATCTTCTTTACTATTTTTTTAATGGTTATATTTTTGTATGTTTTCACTGTTTGGTGATTGTATTCAAGGCCTTCACATTGTGATACATTTCTAGCCCTAATTATTTTGAGATAGGATCTGGCTAATTTTCTCAGGCTGGACTCAGACTTACTGTGTTTCTGCCTCAGAGTCCTGGGATTACAGGTGTGTACCACCATGTCCAACTTTGAAGCTCAAATTTTACTAGTAGAAATTATAAATGTTGAGATAACCCAATTTATCATTTTCCAGATCATTTTGGTCACCTATTTAAGAAATCTTGCCCACTTCAGTATTGCCAAGTATTCTTCTAGGTTTGCTTCTGAAAGGTTTAGATTTAGTTTTGTTTTTGTTTTTTTGTGAGGCAGAGGTCAAAACTAGTTACTTTGCATGTATTTATCTTGATGTTCCAGAATTATTTGTTGAAACAACTTTCCATTTCCAGTGTGTTGGCTTGGTAACTGAGGAAAATCTTTTGAGAGCATCTGAATTTTTAGATTTTTTGATGTTGTGCTCGTTGATCTATTTTGAAGTCAATATAATATATTGTGATAATTGTGGTTTATAGTTAGTCTTAAAATATGACAGTCCTAGCTGGGTGTGGTGGGATGTCTGTAATCCCAGCACTCAGGAGGCTGAGGTAGGAGGATCACTGTGAGTTTGAGGTCAACCTGTGTTAAATAAGAGAGTTCAAGGCCAGCATGCATTATATAGTGAGACACTCTCTCTCTGTCTCAAAAAATAAAAGATAACCATCTCCAAATTTGAGCATTTTCAAGAGCTGTTTGACTTAGTTTTTTCAGGTTTTGCTATATTAGAATCCACTTCTTTATTTGTGTAAATTTTTTAGTATATTTAATTTGGAATGCATTAAACAGGCAAATACATTTGGGGAGAATTGACATTTTAATAATGTTGAGTCTCCTAATCAGTGAACAGGGTTTGTTTCTTTGCTTGTTTATTTCTTATGTATTTATAAATTCCTGTTTGAGTTAGTTTGCAGGTTCTGGACAGAAATTCTACTAAATTATCCCTAAATATTGTATGTTTTGATACTGCTAGAAATAGCATGTACAATTTTATCATCCTTTATTTATATATTTATTTATTTGACCATCCATTTTTTGCTGGTAATATGCAAAATATGTTTTTAAATTTTTGAATTTCTGCACTATCTTCTTACCAAATTTATTTATTTGTTTGTAGTTGTTTTGTAGATTTCTTAACATAGTCTATGTAGACACTTATGTCATCTGATCAAAGACTATTTTAGTACTTTCTTTCAAATTTCTTTTCTATATCTTGCTTTGCTTCTCTGACTAGAACTTACAGGATAGTATTGATTAGAAATTGCAAAAAGAAATTCTTATTCTAAATACTATGGGAGACACATTCTATTTCTCATCATTTAATATGATGCTGACTTTATCTTCATTTATTAATACTGTTTTTCAGGTTTGGCATATCCTCTTTTATTCCTAGTGTGCTAAAAAGGTATATACAATTTTGTCAAATGCTTTTCCTACATATTTTCAATTGCATATGTAGTTTTTATCCTTTATTTTGAATAAGTTGTGAAATGGATTTTTTTATATTGCTCCAATCTTACATATCTTGGATAAATCTCATTTCATGTAAGTCAGTTTCATTGTTATATTACTGTATTTGATGTTGTGATAATTGTTATGATTTTTAAATACAAGTATTCTACAGACTCAATGCAGTCCTTGAAAAAATACCAGTATCATTCTTTACAGAAATCGAAAAAATTCTTAAAATTAGTCTGAAACCACAGAACACCCTAAGTAGTCAAAACAATCTTAAGCAAAATGAACAAAACAGAAAGCATCATTCTGATTTTGAAATAAACTACAAAACTATAATAACCAAAGCAGCAAGACATTGGCATAAAATAGACATAAAGACAAATGGAACAAAATAAAAAACACAGAAACACATCTACAAATGTATAGTAAACTGATTTTTGACAAAATTGCCAAGGACACAAATTATGGAAAGGACAGTCTCTTTAATCAATCATGCTGGAAAAACTGAGTTCACATTCACATGGAGAGAAATGAAACTAAATTCGTATCTGATAACCTATACAAATAGTAATCTTAAAATAGTTTGAACACTTAATTGGAAACTAAAAATGCTAGGAGAAAACAAGCGTACTTGTTTTAAATCTTTATAAGACTAAGTATGTTCCACTTTTGTTTCTATTACTAGTATGTCTCATGTTCTTGGACATGGTCATTGCTTCCAAATTTTAACTTTTTGATCTTACGTGAATACACATGGTGCTCATGGGATTCTTGTTATTCTTGCAGAAATAAGACACCAATAATTCTTAGAAGAGAGACCTTTGTTATCATTTCTTCAGCTTCATTTCACTTTGCTAGCTTTTGTAGTTTAGACTTATATATTTGCAACTCAAACATTGCCCAAAGACTTTTTTTTAATTCTTATAAAGATACCCATACTACTTATCCTTGCAAATTTTCCTTTGATAATACCTGGCACACAATTTCGAGCAGGTTGAATTTTTTCCCAGAGGCCAATAATATTGTGATTCTCCCTGGTTTCCATCTCTCTTCTGCTATAGATAAACCATCGTGAGTATGATAGATGTTTACTTTTTAGTCTATCAAAGTTCACCATACTGTTATATCTCATATTGAGTGCCTAAAAAGATGTCATATAACATGCTCATTTTTTTGTTGTTAAATATGTAAAACCAGTGGTATTTTATCAAAGCCATAATAAGATCTTACTGATTACTTATAGTCATGCTGGATTACTTTTGGCTTCATGATTAAAATTTAAATTTTTTAACAAATGGGTATGTCTTTATTCCCACATAATAGATACAGAATTGACAGAAAGACAGCTTAAGAGTTAAAAGTAAAACTACTTTCACTATTCATTGTCTAAGAAATTCTTTCCTACTTCCTTTTTGTTTCATAAATCTATCCTCAGGGACAGATTAAATCTTCACATATCAAGTGTTTATGGAATGTACATTTTTTCCGTGGTTAGTAGGTTTGAGTGTTGATTGAAAAAAAGCATTAACGTTTACCATTTAAGTTTTTCAGTTAGTACTATAGAAACATTTAGAGTTAGATGATATTGTATCTGTTTTGCAAAAACAATCACAATAAATTATTTTTCTAGAAAAATTCCCAAGTTGTTACAACTTGCCTTTCTTAACTCCTTGAAATAGACCTGTTAAATTTCATTTTAACTTTGGTGGTGCTCTTGTTAAAATGTGAACATACCCTCCAGCCTCATAGAGTGTTTAAGAGAATTAAACATTGTGATAAATACAGTGTCAGAGTATACTATTTCATCAGTTTCTTTCTTTGAAGCAAAATTTTTTGAGCACCTAGTTTATGCATAGTTGAAAGGGACTTTGTCAGTGTCGTATCAGTACTGCTTGTTTCATGGCCTGTATTCTTCACAAGGCACCATAAATTTTCACCACATAATTCTTGAGTACTGTGCATAGGATGACTTTTCTTGACTATTAGTCTCTGATACATTCAAAATATTTTTGATAGTCACTCCATTTGTGTGGTTACTTCACTTGGGTTATTGACTTTTCAGGTTCATTGGGTGAAGTCTACCACCTCCAAATACTACTGTGAATAGATACTTTAAAGGCATCGTGAACTTTCTGACTTATAAACTCTGGTGCCATTAAAGAAGAGGAATTTCCATCTAAGTTTAGCAAATTCTTAATCTGTGACCACTTTTATATCTTATGTCTATGACCCTATCAAGAGGCAATCAAATTAAATGGGAAGCTCATTACAGTTTACCATCACTGTGCACATATCTTTCTGTGTAACCTATGCTATTTTTGTGGCCACTGTCTATGACAGCTTTAAGAGAAAACACACAAAGAATGTAGTAAGTCTGTTTGATATTGCCATGGAGTGTAACAACATCTGTATTTTAAAGAGTACTTAACATTGCAACTAGTTATTGTGAGAAGTCAGAATCTTTTTCTTCCTTTGATATTAGTATCCTATCTGTTGAATGAATGAACGAACTAATTTCTTAGCTCCTCATTGTTCAAAGCATGACCCACTCTAAAGTTGAAGCATGATTGCTTGTTTTATTACATTTAAATTCATACACATCTGTTTCTACTACTTTCATGATCATAATGATATGATCATAATTACAGGAATTATGTGAAAAACATTAGTGACCAACCCTAGTAAGTAGAAATTATAGGTCATATGTTTTGGTGTACAACTTCATATTTTTAGCCAAGAAAATTAATTTAGTACATGCAGGAAAATATTAATGATTGCATTTCACTCCATATTTAAAGAAATTATCTGATATATTCATAAATGAACACATTTTGGTTCTCACCATTTTATGTTTTTTTAGAACATCAACAGAGATGGAAAAAAATTGTGAAAGGAGAAAGACATAAAAGTTAACAAAAATTAAAAGGACTGTACTTCTTAGGCAGCTTGTATCCTCTAAATGACTGTTCTATTAATTAACAATATTATCTTTGAAAGTAATGGTATCCTTTGCAAAGACAGAAACTTGAGCTGCATGATGCCCATGTTCCTCTTTAGTTCTAAAAGTTCTCGAATTAAAATCATCATTCTTTCTGCATTGTGAGATAATTCAAAATTACTCTATGACTGACCAAATGGAATTCAAAGATGTAATGAATTTTTTCTTATTTAGTGATATTCCTTTTAAAATTGCTGCCTATTAATTGCCATTCACAAACCTTTCATATTCACCAGATTTTAATTCATAAATCTCTAGAAAAATAGGGTTCAAGTAAAATTCTATCTTTTCTCCTACCAAGATGTTCTTTACATTTATATTATCCATAAACAACATGCATAATTCTTAAATTAAACTGTTGGATGATTCTTTGTAAAACTGAGTCTAAAATTCAACATTCTTGATTTATTATGTGTTTAGGTCATTGCAATGCTAACCTTTACCTATAATGCTACCCATTCCTTGAGGTTCATTTATTAAAAGAAAGAGATGTGAATATTTGCCCATGTTCTGATGAAGCGGATCATTCCAAATAACCTTTTTAACCCAAAGTTCAATGGATGAGGCAGACCATGATTTATATCTGAAGGGTTTTGTTTTGTTTTTGCAAAAAAAGCCATTCTCTTACTGTACTCTCAACAACTGCTTGTGTTGCATTAATCAGACCTTAATTAACAAAGAAGAAAGGTGATAATTTACATTTATTTCAAATTGACACATTGTACTTTATTTAGCAAATGAGATCTGTCAGGCTCTGCCAGTGATGCTTAGATTGAAGACAGAGTGTGGAAAATATGTCTTCCACCTGCCTGGGCCTTTGTAGGAGGGAGTTTTGAGTGTGTTTACACAGGGATCATTAGACATACCTCATGCTAAGCTTTCATGAATCTTTGAATAAGAAATGCTCAAAGGTCATCAGGTATGAAATATTTTATAATGACACACTGCCATAAGGTATGGGAAACTGTGATTTATCCTCTAAAGTAAACTCAAAGAGGATAAAGGAAAAGAACTGCATCAGTCTCAAAATCATTTCAGATGTTAAACAAAAGAAAATTGAAACTATGAACATGAAGTCTGAGGGAAATTTTATTTACCCAGTGTCATTGTGCAATTTCAGGTAAGAGCTGGAAGCCTGAAGAAAACAGATGACTCTAACTGGTCATCACTTTCTGGGAAATAACAATAAATGAGAATCAAATGTCAGGAAGAGAAGACAACTTAGGAATTATGAATACCAATCCTCTGATTGCATGAGATAAAAGCTGATAATTCATAAGAACAATGACATTGTATTCTTGTCTTCTATTGGGTATATATGTAAAGGTTGAACACGGAATTTAAAAAAGAGAGCTTAAATTGAAAATAGTGAAAATACAGACAAACTAGGTTCCACATTTTTCTCTGAGTCTCCAAAATTTATTGTCATGCTTTTATTTTTGTATGTTAGAGACCACAGATTAAACTAGGAAATGGAGTCCTATAAGCTCCCTTTCTTCCTGTTGCATGAACATTGCTCCTGAGCAGAAGCACAGGCTGCTGCGCACACCCACACCATCGCTCCTGGGGCCTCTCGCGATGAGATGAGCACTCCACGCACCCCGCATGTAACCCTTTGGCTATGAAGTGCCAGTGGATCTCGCCTGCCCTCTCAAGGCTTTGTTCTTACCTGGATTTCTGGGCTCCCACTGCACTTCCTGTCACACTGATTACAATGTGCATGCCTCTCTGCCTACCAGTCAGTTCTTATTCAACTCAAACATTGTTTATTGGAATACTTGGCACAAACAAAACTTTCAACAGTTGTTAGATTAAATTTTGAATAAAAATGCATAGTTTTCCAGCCAGTGAATGGTATGATTTCTTGTGGAAATCACATGTATTGGTTCTTTCAACTGCAGCACTTAACTGATGTAAGATATGCGTGTCTACTATGGAGTATGCCTCATACCACCATATGCAAAATTCACATGATATATGCATTTCGTATGTGAAAAATATTAATATATTGAAAATGCATTCAGTTCTCAAAACCTCACCCACAGTTGTACAGGTTTTAAAATTCAGGGACTCTTTTATAAAATTACATTTTCAAAACATGAATCAGTAGAAATGCTTGATTTTTTCAGCATACAAATGTTGATTTTTAACATATAAATTTACACATATTGCTTCATCTATTTTGGTAAAGAGTTTAAAATTTTATTTTCTTTGTCTAGGGATAATAATAATTCCATCTCATTTTGTTATTTTAAAAGGGAAAATAGAAGAGGCACACAGAGTCACCAGCAAATTTGATTTATTTAGTATTTCATGTCTTCTCATCATTAATTTATAAGAAGAGGTTGAAATTCCTATAAATCAGTGACATTGTAAAAGCCTCCTAATTACTATGAGATTTAGTTACTTCATTTAAAAGTATGAGTAATCTTGTTGAAAGAGTACCTGCCATTGATGTGCCAAGGAAAAACATGTAATTTATGGATTAGAGCTAGGAATTCTACCTTGTTTTTGAGTCAATAGTATTTGGAGTAACCTAGTATACTTTTCCTATGAATTCATTGTAAAAGTTAGATCTATTAATTTAGTAATTACATTGTCACTTAGCAAAAACAAAAATTTGAAATATGGAATAAGAAGATATACATTAATGGCATTAATAAACTATAAAGTACTAGAATAAAGTCAGTAAAGCACATATGATCCATCTACACAGAAAACTAAAAAATAAGAGTTGAGAGAAAGTAAAACCTAAATAAATGAAATAAAATCATAGTAATGACTTGGCAGATTCAATATTGAAAAGGCCTAAGTAATCCCAATCCAAGTCTTAACAGTTCTTTTTGCAGAAATTGATCATAAAATACATATAGAAATAAAAGGACTCAAAATACCACACACTAGAAGTACAGATAGGAAGAACTTCCTGTATTAGCTATTAAGACTTATTAAAATTTTGCTGCAATTAAGATTTATATTATCATAACTTTTAGAAAAGAGATTAAAAGGAACAAATCAAAAATTTAGTTTTTGTGGATGTAATTTACTACAAAGCTGGCACCCACAAAACACAAAGAAAGGTTGATTTGTCTGATAAATATGTTTTGATAATGAAATTTCCATATAAAAACAATGAAATGTGACACCAAATGAAAGCATTCCAGTAGATTTCATACTAAATCTTTTCAAAAGTATTTTGAGGCCGGGCATAGTGACATACACCTGTAATCCCAGCTCTCCGGAGGTTGAGGCAGGAGAACTGTGACCATTTTGAGGCCAGCCAGGATACAGTCAGTTCAAGCCCTGCCTAGACTACATAGTGAGACCCTGTCTCATACTCCCTCACCCAGAAATAGTATTATGTGCTATTGTTGATGACTCTAGAATAGAGAAAGCCAGTGCAATGTATATGTACCTCATTTTGTATTTAATTTCCTGCTGCCTTAATCTGTCTGTGGGCGGCTTTTGAAAGAGTCAAACCTCAATATAAATAATACTACCATATAAGTCATAAACTGGGACTATTTATAAGTAGATGAGAAGAGTTGATTGTATTTTCTCTCTCAATTTTTTGAATTAAACCTATAAGAATTTACCATTTAGCAAGTGATTTACTCCTAATTATATTCCATCAATTAAATTCTGGAAAGAAAATTCGTTCAAGCTCAATGTAAAATTTGTTTTCCTATTCATGTTCCAAATGTAGGTGCCTCAAAATTTCTATAGTGTAAATTGGCATAATGATGTGATACTTTTGGTAAGATTCACATCAACAATCTTCAAATCCAATTTTAATTACATTTGAATACCAAAATCTATATTTCATTTCTAATTGTAGCAAAAAGACTTAACTAATCTAAAATGTATTTGATTAGTAAAAGAGTAAAAGTATATGTAAAATTCAGAAAGAAATATTAGTTCTATTTGTTTTCTTGTTTACTTGAAATACAGTGATACCTCAGGCTTTGAACTCATTTTCTTCCAAATTCTTGTTCAAACATCAAAAAGTCTGAGAGCTGAACATATTCCTCCCATAAGAAATAACAGAAAACCGAAATTGGATATTGAGCCCAAAAGTTAAGCTTATAAATTAATTTTTTTCCAGGACTTTAACAAATTTTGCAATGATTTCTTTCTCTTTTGTGGTTTTCATGGTTTTCCTCTTAGTTTAACTGGTGGTGTCACTAACTTTCTTTGGAGCCATGGTTACAATATTTTACACAAATAAAGTGCAAAAAGACAAATATGGTTGTAAAATAGGAGTCTCAGAATAGTAATAAATACTTGCTTTCAAAAAAAAACAGAGTGCAAAAAGAAAAGTACAACAACAAATGTTTTAACATATAACACAAGCGCCATATGCTGTGGGGGCAAGAGCCATCATTAGACTGAAAACTGAAGCATTGCCCTTTGTGTCTGTGGGAAGATGTGACACATGACTCTTGCATTACTGTTTTTTTCAACTAGGACTTTCAGTTGACTGTGGAGCAAAGTTACTAACAGCGAACAGATCTTTCTTGAACTTTGCTGTTCAAGAAAAGTTGAACTTGGAGAAGTTCAACAAGGCATCACTGAATAAATAATATATATCTGGACATCTAGAAATAATTAAACCAAAAAATTCAATATAATGAAAAATAATATATTTGAAAAATTGTCTGTATAATAAACTAGGAGTGTTTAATATAATTGCCATAGGTAATAAACCATAGAAATTTGAGAAATGGAAAATAGTATGTTCCAAAGTGTGAAATTATAAAAGCATTACAAAATAAAACCAGTCAGGTGTGGTGATAGACATATGTAATCTCAGCACTCTGGGAAGCTGAGGCAGGAGGACTGAAAGTTTGTGCCCACTTTGGGCAACTTAACAATTTAGCAATATTCTGCCTTTAAATAAATAGAATCAATGAAAGAACAAAAAAGGCAGGGGTTATAGCTTGGTGTAAAAAGGCCCTGAGTTCAGTCCCCAGTGCCAGCGTGTGTGTGGAAAGATCTGTTACTCAGCATCATCTTCTATTCTCATCTGTCTTCATCTAAAATTTTTGACATATTCTAGTTATTCTGTTGATTTTATACTTAATAATCTCCTTCAGGAAATTACCAACATAGTCTTTGCAATCTCCCAGTTTCTCTCCCCTTATCACTCAGTTTTTAAATTCCAAAAGTGTTTCCAAGTCGTTATTCTGCAATTAAAAACTTTACTTACTATTCCAACTGTTAGGATCTCAGCAAGATTTAAATATTCAGTCTTCATTCAAAAGCCCTTCTTGCCATCCCTTCACCCAAATTCTATGATACATTTATGCTGTTTGGGTAGGTTTTATCACATTTTAATTTCTGTCCCTATAGTTTCTAACTAGGAGAGTACTGCATGGTATTTGAATGCTGCTTTTTAGGATGTTTAAGAATATATGGAACAACATTCACAGTGGATATTAAATCAATCCAAGTTTTGATAGATCATTTTTTCCTATTTTACTGACACAGGCCATTTTTCCATATTAATTTGGTCTCAGAGTGAAAATATAATTGTCATTCATCTCCCAATGGAAGATACTGATTTTTAAAGTGGTTCAAATCTGATGAAAGTCAACTGTTGACTATTAAATTAAAATTGATCAACAGACATACAATATTAAGGTTACCTTGGAAGATTTAGATCATGGTGCTACAAAAGGAAATGTGTATGCTTCTCAAACAAAATCTTCTTCTTCAAAAAAATGATTTTTTCTTTTCCATCATGCCATAGTGCTTAACATGCAGAAAAATAAGTCAATAGTAGTCGCTTTCTCTTGCACTTTTCATCTCATACTACAGAGCTCCAGTTTCTTCCTTGTCAAAAGCCATCAGCTTAGTAACATTTTCATCTTTCTCTGCCCTGAAATCTTAGAATCAATGAGATTCTCAGATGAATATCACCTTAGCAATCACCCAAGCCCTGTTCTCTACATGAAACCCTGAATTACATGTAGAGACTGCTTTGAGATCCCCTGCCATGTTACTTTTTAAAAGCTGGAATGACATTAGAGGTTTGTTCTTTTAGTTTATTTGAGCTATTTACAACCATCTCTATGTTTCTCTCTAAATTTTCTTTTATAGGATTAAATTTCTCCCATACAAGTAATTGCGTTGTAAGTAGTATTGCCAGACTCCTATGTCTGCCTTACCCACCCTACCCTGTCACTATGACGGGCCAGGGCATTAGTGGCTGTCCTAGGATCCAACTGAGTGGACCAGAGGTGAGCAACTGATTCACAATGAATCAGTTATAATCATTATCCTCTGAATTAGAAAATGTAAGATGAGTACTTCTAAGTATTACTACTCATTCACAGTGCTCTCCTGGAGATCAATTAGAGCAGATGTTTCAGAGTGAGCACCATGATGTTGGAATATCCCATTTGTTTCTAATGTTAAGAACTGAGAGCCATTGACTCAGATTATGGTTATAGATACTTTTCATTGGCTAATTCCTGAGTACATATAAGTGAAGTCTTATGTATGTGCTTACTATACACATGCATGTTTGTGACTACATTCATATGTGGTATTCTCAAAATAAAATCTTTGCTGCTTACTTTGATTTTAACTATTTATCTAATTTTTCATTAACCTGAGTGAATAATTTTTATTTAATATTTATGCACAGTCATGTTCCTACAGTCTTCAATAATGTTTATATCATATTTCTCCATGTAGAAGTTAATCATATGTCAAGTAAATGTTAATTTAAAGCATCTACTTTTTTGCTGAAGAAAATATGATTAGAATTCAGACATTAAATTAATCCTTAAAACAATACAAGAAATATTTACCATGCATAGCACTTTTGGGATAAAATAAATCTCTATATAATGATAAACACTTTTGATTAATAGTTTAAATTGCCTTTTCTTTTAATTCACTTTTTCTATATTAAATTTATTAAAAATACTTCAGAATTTAATTAATGTTTAACATGGAAAATTGTGTTTGGTAATTGACTTAATATTTTTACTAATTAGTTACATATTAAATCCTCATTTTCATAGCACACTGCTCATTAACAAGAATAATAATTCTAGTCAAGAAGATATTATTTTAGTGAAGATTTTCTTTCTAACTGAATAATAAAAAGTTAATTTCTATTGAGCTACTTCAAGTTAGGGATAGTAACTTTAGTCAGGCAAATATCTCTACCTTATAGTTTGATACAGTAATTTGTAATATACAATGAAATGTACTTATACATACATCTAAATATCAATATATATGTATATTTTATAATTCTATATGTAATGATGTATATATGGTCAAATGTAGTTATTCATATGTTTTTTATTTAAAGATATAGTTTCCATACATAAATCTTATTTGGTTAATTACTTAATTACTCTATTTAGTGGCTCAAAGTAAAATCTTTCTGTGCATTGTATTTTAATACCAAGATACAGACTGTAACCAAATTGTGTAGGGAAAGTAAATACATTTTAATAGGACCTAGTAAGACCAACAAAAGTAGTAATTCATATTTTAGGATGTTTTCTATGCCTGTCCTTGGAAAAAATAAACTCAAAAAGTTAATGTTGTTAGAGGCATGTTTATGCTGAGGACAGAATTCTCTTTCTTATATGACTCTAAATAAATACAAACTGTGCCTTTGTGTTGTCAACTACATATTAGTTGACACAAACTATAAAATAAAACTATAGCCTTTTAGGTTTGAGTTTTGTTTTGTTTTGTTTTGCTTTGTATTGAGAGAGGATCTCACTATGCAGTTCAGGCAGGACTTGAATTCACTTTGTAGCCCAGACTGGTCTTTAATTTGCAGAGATCCTCCTGCCTTGGCCTCCTAAGTGCTGGGATTACAGGCGTGTGCAATCATGCCTGGCTAAAACTGTAGCCTTTCAAACTGTTTTAAATTCATGTTTTCAACAATTAAGCATTCCAAATTTTCATTTATTGCTGAGGTTTCTTTTTTTCTTTTTCTTTCTTTCTTTCTTTCTTCCTTTTTTTTCTTTTTTTTTTTTTTTTTTTTTTTTTTTTTTTTTTTTTTTTTTTTTTTTTTTTTTTTTTTTTTTTTTTTTTTTTTTTTTTTTTTTTTTTTTTTGTCATTTTGAGACAGGGTCTCACTATGCAGTTCAGGCTGGCCTTGGGCTCACTTTGTAGCCCAGGCTAGTCTCAAACTTGCAAAGATCCTCCTACCTCAGCCTGCCGAGTGCTGGGATTACAGGAGTACACTACCACTCCTGGTTTATTGTGAGGTTTCTTTTACATTTGGATAAAGTTTATTTTTGGGCAGTGAAAACTCTAATTCTTCCATGATCTGGCACACACAGAGATACTCATTCTCCCAAATATAATGGCTTGTTAATGCAATTATGGTATGTGATTATAAAATATATGGGCAAGAGAAAAATAAACACAGATTCTTACTTTGTGTACTATCTCCTGTAAGATTATATCGAGCCTGTATATTGGGTCTTTTAACTGTCTCTGTATTGCCATCCAGTAGGGGCACAGCTTTGAATTTATTTTCATCAAGAACAGAAGAATGCGTTGCCTTGGGAGTTAAAGGAATAGATATGTAATCTCCATAAGAAGAATGTGATCAAAATGAGCTAGGCATTTTGAGAAGCGCAGTAAGATAAGAATTAAAAGTATGCCATAGGTTTGGAAATTTGTAAGATTATAATTTATAGAAAGCAATTTTAAAAATTCAGGCAATGAAAGGCACATTGCAGTAAAGTTAGGGGTGCAGGGTTCCAAGTATAGCTAGAATGTGGAGAGAGGGTAACTGCTAAGGGAGTCAGCATGGGGGTTTTTTAGACCACAGACCTAAGGGGCCAAAAATATCATCAGAAGAAAACTGTTAGTGGGCCTAACTGGTGGTAATATTGAAAAGTACTAGCCCATTAGGATTGAGGGACTGATATAGTCCTAAAAAAAAATGTAACTTATGTTGATGCTTGTAAATTCTTAGTACTTGTCTTATGATACTCTATATTCGCTACTAAAATAATTGATTCATCTTGTATTTGAATTAAAATCATTAACAAAATCTCTTAAATGTAATCCAAAACAGAACTCAGAGCAAATCTTTTGCTCCAGCAATTGACTTTTAAACCCAAAACCAGAGTTACCTCAACACTGTCAGGCAGGGTAAGAGACAGAGAATGTCTGGAAATCCAGAAGACAGGCTCTCTTACATTGAGGGTTTCAGGAGGTAAAAAGTAAACAGTGTATCTGGAACTCCTGAATGTGATCTGCATGGATACTAAAAGTGTTTGTTATGTTGTAAATTTCAAAGTCAATGAAACAATCCGTAGTGACAGGTTAAATGTTTCCTTTTCTTCTGATTCTTACTAACAATAGTTCCAATTTGACATTTGAAGCAGGCTCAAGTGCAGAACTGATTGTATTTTTCACAAAATGCTTTCTATGTTGATGATTTCTAACAGGTTACCAATAAACTTGAGTTTGTAATTGTGAATTTATGTTGGCAATTCAACCAACTTGCAAAAAATCATTTCTCCAACTATTTCTTGTCGAGAAAAAACTTTGAAATCTGAAAAAAAATAGAAAAAATAGTTTATAAATCTCAATATCTAGCAACTAGAATCATCAAATGTTAACAGTGTTACCACTTTTGATTTTTCAGTATCATTGCATAATTTGAAGGTTTTGTAAATTGCGGACATCACAGAATACCTTAATACTTTAGCATCCATGTTTTTATAAAGAAAGTCAGGGGTCCATTGAGGTCCATGTATTACTTCAGGTTGTGTTATCTCTTAGTCCTTTTTAATCAAAGAGATTCCTCCATTCTCTTACTCTATTTCTTTTTCATAGTATTTATTTTTAAGGGGTCTGAATTAGTTGAGTAGTATAATTTTGAAATTATGTTTTTGTCTTTTTTATTAAAACTTTTTCTTTAAGAATTTTATATGAGCCATACTATATAGTTTTGATTGCTTCTTGTCAGTTTATATTAGACTTTTGTTAGAAATGAATGATTAGTTTTCTTGGTTAGGGTAATAACTGCCAAATATTTTCAGTTGCCTCACTTTAAGAATCAACAAATGTGAATATCTTTAAGACTTATGAGTACAGGGCATACCCCACTTCATAATGTTTCATAAGATGGTTTTAAAGACTTTACTGTTTATGTATTTAAGGGATTATTACACTAGTAGATGCAAAGTAGTGGTATTAATTTTTTATTTTTATTCTACTTTAATTATCTGGAAAACCTCTATATACAAAGACATTGTTTTTCTTTCTCCTCTTTGATTTCCCTCCAATAATTTTATATATGTAGGACATAATAATTAGACCTGATCAAGTAAAACAAGGGTGTAAGGGTAAAATGTTTCTCTGGATTGTGTTTTTCTTTTCTGGACAGTTTCTCTGCACAAGGTCTTTTCAAATGTTCTTACCAAATTTGGTCCAATGCCTTAAAGTTTCTCTTATACTTTCCTGAATATTGTGGTGCCTAAGATTTATTACTAGCTAACTTGAGACTTCAAACAGATTATTATTCCCTAGGGACCTAGGTTTTTCATTAAATAAAGATAACAATGATAACAGATAAAAATGGCATGTGGTTGCAATTTAATAAGTTATCATTATTTTCATCAGTAAATTTAAAGATCAGAGAAAGAATAAATATCTTGTATTATACTTTCCTCTACTCTTATGCTTTAGGAACTTTTCTAATTATTTGTATATTTACTTATATAATAATTATTTTTTGTATATAAAGACTTTTACCTCATTACTTGGCAGAGCATAAAAAATATAATCTAAATCATATATAAAATAAGGTTATCCAATAAAAGAAATTTTCCATGTAAAATAAACTTTTATGTAAAGTTAAATCTTTATCAGATCTTTGAACATTGTCTTTGTTAAGTCTGTTGCCTCTCCTTTATTTAGAATATTACAGATATGTTATAACAATTAGGCATCTCAATTAATATCTGTTTGAGTTTAAAGGTGATAATTAACCACACATATTTAGAACAGGTGAATTGATGTTAGTATTCATCCTTGAAATCATCATGCCTTGTAGTTGGTTGAATTTTCTTGAGTGCTAACACTGAAAGTTGAGTATATACCTTGGAATAAACAAACTAAGAAATACCAGAGGATCTTGAGCCAAAATATTTAACCCTACATATAAGCCATATTGAAAACCCATACTTTTTGGCAATGAGCAGTGTCATGAAAAGTATTGTAGATCAGGATCTGGTATATATGCCTTGATGCTCAGGAAGAGCAGACTTAGGAAGGAAATGAAGAATGGCAAGTAGGGAGCCTGAAAAGTAAACCCTAAAAGGAAGGAGTAAAATCACATATGCTCAGTGCATTTTTCTTACTCTCAGAGAGTAACGGGGAGGCAGAAAAGAGAGAAAGGAGTTTGCACAGAGTCTGCAAAGCAGAGTTAGAAAATCAAGGTTTTAGTTCCAAAGATACTGGAAAAACTCAGGTAAGAATTGATTAGAGGTTGCAATGCATTAATTAAGAAATGGTTAGATTTTTGCTACATATTGAACTTTAAATCTCTCTCTCTCTTTTGTGTGTGTGTGTGTGTGTGTGTGTGTGGCACCAGGGATGGAACTTATAACCTTACACCTGCCAGACAGGCGCTTAAACCATTGAGCCAAACTCCGAGCCCTCATATTGAACTTTACATCAGTAGGAATAGCTGATGGATTCAGTACAAAATAATATAGTCTTGGATGATTGCATGGTTTTGAGACTATATTTCATTGAAGTTTTTTTGTTCTTATGGTATACTTACCTTTATTTATTCAAAAATGTTGCAATGTGATTAATTGGTTCTCTTTTTACAGTAAATTCTAATTTTATTAAAACCATACATATAATTGTTCTTAAGTTTGGAATAGTCACTAGCACTTGTATCTGTATTCCTAGACGGTGCTACTCTCCCAGCTACTTTTGGGAATTTTTTTCTAGCATATTTTTAGAAGTTACAGATTTTTTAAATAATAGGATTATATTTCACTTATCTATTTATGAATTTTATTAATGATTTATTGTTATGGTAAAGATTTATCTTCTACCTCATAACATCTTTTATTCTTTTAAAAAGAATAGCTTTAAATTTGTTAGTATATTAATAGAATATATTTTCATTGTGATAACTGTGGCAATACAATTCATTTCCTATGATGTTCTGTTCTATGATTTTCATGTTCCCATTAGTTTCCTCTACCACAGAGTTAATAATTGCTTAATTTACATTAGTTTTCTATACACATTTGAGTGTTTTTCTCCAAATGCCTCAATTTACCAAACAGCTAATTTTATCCTCTTCAAAATATTTGTGTAAAGATTTTCCCATCTACATGTCATTAAAGTCTAGTCTTGAAAGAAAAATGCTCTCTGTACATTTCATACGTTATTTTCCCTTCCTTTCTGGATCTCTTCTCTTCTTCCTTAGGTTTGCTGAATCACATTTCCTAGCATGGCATTTCTCAAACTTAGGTGTGCATTAGCATCATCTGGAGATTTGTTAAAACAGAGACTTAGGTTGTCCCATCAGTGTTATTGATTTAGTGTGTGTTGGTCAGGGACAATGTGCTTGGGTTTTAAAATAAATTCTCAGGTGATGCTGCTGAGTTGGGAAATACACTTTGAAAACCATTCTTTAGCACACAGAGGAGGTAAATTTTTCAGTGTTTTCATGTTTTGTATTTCAAGTAATGTAATATTTTACATTATAGCCTGTAGTTTTTCATGCTTTTCTTTTGTGTGCTTGTGTAGTTTCCTCTGTTACAAGTGGAGTTTATTTAACTCCCTCACAGGTTTAGGGATGGTGATGTGCCTAACTTTGACCAATAGAACTTTAATGGATATAACTCAAGGAAAAAGGAAAAAAGAAAAGAAAGAATTTAACTTTCCCTGAAGGATAACTTTCCTCTGTTTCCTCATTCAATTCAAGGTTGAAGGCCTATGTTAGAATTCTCATCCCCAAAATGAGAGACATGGAAGACAAAGCAGGTGAATTTAGTTGTTAAAGCTTAATCATAGATAATCTGCACAATTATAAGTAAAAACTGAATGCTTGGTTTTGTAAGCTGTATTGGATCTATGTATATATATATATATATATATATATATAGAGAGAGAGAGAGAGAGAGAGAGAGAGAGACAAAGTATATATATATGTATATATATATATACACGTATATATGTAAATATATATACATATGTATGTGTTTGTCCTTCATAATTACATATACTATAGGAATATATATAAGAATATATATATATATATATATGTGAATTATTAGATAGACTCATAGTATCAGAAGCAGAAGAGTCCACAATGGTCAACTGCATGCACTGGAGAACCAGAGGATCCAGTAGTTCCTCTGTTCAAGAAGCTGGGAGTTGTGCAAGAAGACAGAACAAGGATGTGGCATCTGACTCAGAAGAAGCTACATTCCTAATCCTTGTATTTTTTGACAGGATTTTGCCAAATTGCAGCATTGCCCAGGCTGAGCTGGAATTTGTGCTCCAACTGTCCCAGCTTCCCAAAGTGCTGGGATTACAGAAGTGCACAACTATACCCAGCTGCCAGGTCTTTCAGAATCCAGTCAAGTTGACATATCATGACTAATGGTCACATATGCCACAACAGTGAAGATTATGAAAGTAGCTAAATAATATAGAATGCCTATTTTAAGTTATTTTCTCTCAAGTGTTCATTTAAAAGTTTTCATTTTTCCTATTAAGTATGAACAGGAGAACTTTGTTTAACCCTGAGGTTTTGAGATCTCCAAATGAGGAACACTATCAGAGGCTTTTTCTCAAGTACTGTGCTATTTGGTGAACCCTTTTTACTCTACAGGTAAAAGTTTGTGACTCCAGGAATTTTGTAACTGCTAGTGTTTCCTTTATAATAACTCTATTCGGTTTTTCCTTTGCTCTTTCTAGAATTTCTACAATTACCTAAATTTAGATTTTAAACATTCCAGAGTGACTTATCTGTCATATTTTATGTTTCCTTCTGGAATGTTCTCTCACATTTATCTTCTAAACTAATCAGTGATTTTTAAGCATGTATTTTTCTTTAAGTTCCCATGACTCCTTTGCATGTTTCTTATAAATAACCGTATTTTCATTGTATGAATCATCTCATTTCTGAGAATAGTGAAGATTTGTACTCTGTGTTATGAGTTTCAATATTCAGTTTGTTCATTGTTTTGTTTAGTTTGGGTTTTCCTCTTGCATGTTGGGCATTTATTTTCTTGAACAGAATGTAGATGAGACACTTTGTTGGTACATTTTTTTTTTGTATGACAGATTTTTGAATTGACTTTTTTATTGGGTCACTTGAATTTTAGCATGAGTGTTTTTTGTTTCCTTCTCAAGAGCCATTTAGCCACTTCTTAGGGAACGATCCAGTTTACCTCACAGATATCCATTGTTTGTATAGTGAGGGTGCCTTAGTTGTTTCTGAGGGGAAATTATGCTTGGCTGCCAGAATTGAGGGGCAGATTAAAGAATGGCTGTTGCACAGCAACTCACCATGAAGTTGTTTAGTCCCTCTATGTTCAGCCCTGCTTCTCAATTCTGCCCTCAACTGACTCAATTGCCATGAGTATTGAAACTCCTCAGTTTAAGAGAAGATGTCCGTGTTCCCATTAACATTAAAATTATTATTCCCTATATTCTATTAAGCATGTTATCACATCTTTGTATGCTTTCTCTCTTCTAGCAGATGCAAATAACTTGTCTATTTTTTTCTATTCTCTTTTTCTCTATCCTAGAGTTCATAACAATTTACCATAACTTTGGCAGTGCCTGGGAAGGGAGACAAATATATATAAGCAAGCATCCATATTTAGCTAGAAGAATAACTTTTTAAGTATATCAAAGAGACTATAACCTGCTTGAAGAGAGGGTGAGCAACTACCATGTTCACAATTCCACACTCAGCATAGTGCTAGGCACACAATTATTATCATTAAGTACATGTTGAATAAATTAATATTTGAGTGCATGTCTCAAGAATAAATACTCATGCAATATTTAGTTACCTACTTAACATAGTTCATGAATTTTTCAGTCCAAAATATAAAAAAATGCCAGGATGGGAATTAAAGTAAGCATGACATTTCTAATAATGTGGCAGAGTGATTTGGACAGGCAGACTAGTAACATTTAGGAATTTGATTCCATTTTTCTTATGGTACATTAGCATTTGGCAGACTATCTACACTTAATTCTTTCCAGGTAAAATTTGCTGGTCTATATAAAGTATATACAAATCACATTTGTGGAATTACATCTTGACTCTACTAAGTATCATAAAATGATTCTTCTCTTTATCATGAAATAACTGAAAGTTACATGATTTGTTTTTCTTTTTATATTTCTTAAGCACGTCTTGGTGAAGACCACTCTTTTTGTCATATTACTGCAAAATCTCATATGCTTTCTATTTTAACAAATCTACTGTTAGGTAGTTGTATAAACTTATATTGTAGGGAAACATTTACATGTGATGTAAAGTACCTTGATAAACAATGCAGAAAGCAGAGACCGATAAGGATATTCCTCTCTGTAAGATTAAAATTTCTCAGCATCTTTAATATGGCACTTTTATAAGAACATTGGCATGATGAATGTGCACCTATCAGAAAAGGTAAGTTGGATTACTTTACTCTGTATTGTTTTTAAAGAACTATTGAATTCTAATTTGATTTAGCCCTTTTGATTAATGTCCACATAACTCAGTATGACCTACAAAATATTTTATTATAGATGTCTGCTTTTTGTATGTTTGATGCATCAGAATATTCATATGAACAGGCAAGTATTCTTCGGTGAAATCTTATGAAGGTTTCATTTTTTTTTCAGAAAGGGTTCTAGTATGGGGGAAAAAGTTAAAAATATACATAGCAATATCTCAGTTCATGGACACTTCTGTTTGCAAACAATTCAGTTCACAAACAGAAGTGTTTGGCAAAATTTTGTTTCAGTTCTCCAACTCTGCATTGATTGACAAACATGACCACAGTCATTTTCCCTGCACAAAAACAAATGCAGCCACCTTCCTCAGAACTGTGGGACAAATTAAGTTCATGAATATAAATACATATATATTCACATGTATATTCATATATATATATATACATGAATAAAAATAACTTGGGAGTATAACATTTATTGGATTACATATAATGAATTGGTGGTGTTACATAAGCTCACGCTTTCTTATTGCCTTAACAATCCTCAAGTTCTCTTTTCCTTTCATGTGTACGTTAGAGTTGTCCAAAGCCATGATACGTCCACTTCGCATCTAACAATTCAAATACTTAGGTACACAGATGAAAAAAATCCATGAGTTTTTATTGTGTGTAGAGAACCCAAATTAGCATTGCTAGCATCCTGTAACTGCGGCATTCTTCATGATCCTTGCAATACGTGTGGATAAAACAAATTCTCAGTTACCACTTTGGTAATTGGGGATGCATTTTTAGCATAAATGAGAACCATGGGAGGCCAAAAACTACAATGCAGCATAGCACTCCAAGCCCTCCTCACTTTGTCCTTCTATTATTTGATTTTTATTTTATTTTACAATCTTGATCTGATTGGAGCAAATACTTCTCTGCCTTGAATAACTCATTATCATTCTCTTCTCTATTAGTTTCTATCTTCACGTTTTAAGTCTTCTCATTTTTTTCTGCTGCTGTTTTACATGACACAGCCTTATTTTTCTATACTTCTTCTACAGCTGCTTTTTTCTATTAACCCCAAGAGAGCCTCAAGTATATAGAACTGACTTCATGTACAGTAAATATCAGCACTGCATTTGTGTGTAGTATTCTCTCCATAGACTCTAAATTTTATAATAGCAGAAGCAATGTTTAGGCTGATAAATAGTATATTTCTAGACCCTAATGCAGTATATAGAACATTTTATATTTGTTGTGTAAATGAATGTAATTATGCTTCCATTATACTGTGAACTCATAAATAGTGAATGACATTTCATTCATCCAGCTCCTATGACATGTCTGAGCAGTGCATCAGGATCTCACCCACATTGCTTCATGAGAAAAATAACTTACTATGATTACCACTGTCCTTTGCAGCAACAACCACAAAAGTGCTGGTAAATGTTTAATTGTCCTTGGAATACATGTGCTACTATATGAAAGAAAAAAAAAAGGCACAAAACTTTAGAGGGCTGGACAGAAATATGTGATTTGGATTCAAATATGTTAGACCAGACAAAAATCAGGTTTCAGGTTATTTTGGTGCCAAAATTCAGACAAATAAAATTGCCCATCATTATCTCAATGAGTGATTTCATTTTTCCTAAATAAATTCAATTTTATTAAAATTTTTAAAGACTATTTGGTTTAATTTTTTTTTGTACCAGGGATTGAACTCACAACCTTGCATCTGGCAGGCAGGCATTTAAACCACTGAGCTAAATCCCCAGCTATTTGGCTTAATATTAATTAAATGTTTTTAAATTAAGTTTATTGATACAATTGAGATGTACATAATGACCTTTTTCATTATAGTGAATTTGTACTTGTATATGATATATCTGCATTTCTCTTGTTTTCCCAAACCCTCCTCTCCCTTCGACCCCTTTTACCCTTCTTATTTACAAAGCTTTGTTTTTGTTTTATTCTTCGTTTATTGTTTTTCCTCATCCTTCCTTTACCTCTCTCCCCTCCCTGGTTTCCTTTCTTTTAAACTGTTTGTATTTCACAACATCTGTTGTGCATTTTGGTTCTTATTTATTTTTTCAGTTTCTCACACCAGAGAAACAATGTGATATTTACACCTGTGTCTGATTTATTTCACTTTACATATATGGTGTCAAGGTGCATTCATTTACCTAGAAATGTCTCAAGTTTATCCGTCTTTATGGCTGAGTAGTACTCAATTGCATAAAAGAAAAGCCACATCTTTCTTATCCATTCCTCAATTGATAAGAATTTAGGTCATTTCCAAGATTTAGCTATTACAAATTGTGCTGCTATAAATGTGGGAGTACATACATCGCTGTGGTATGAAGTTTTTAATTCTTCTGGGAAGATACTCAGAAGGAGAATAGTTGAGTCAAATGAGACCTCTAATCCTAGTTTTTTGAGGAATCTCCACACTAATTTTCACAGTGGTTGTACCATTCTACACTCCCAGCAACAGTGGAGAAGGAGTTCCTTTTTTTTTTCTTTTTTTTTTTTTACAACTCCTGCAGAATTTGTTATTGGTGGATTTCTTGATAATAGCCTTTCTTTCTGGAGTGAGATGGAATCCCAGTGTTTTAATTTGCATCTCTCGTATGATAGTGATGTTAAACATATTTTCATATATTTATTTTCCATTTGTATTTCTTCCTCTGAGGAGTGTTTACCTCAGATGTCCATTTTTAGATTAGGTCTTAAATTTGAGGATGTCTTTGTTTCTACTTTCAATTCTTTATATGTTCTGGATATAAGTCCTTTGTCTGAGGGACACCTGGCTAAAATTACTCTGATACCAAAATTAGAGAAGGACCTAACCAAAAAAGAGAGCTGAATCCCAGCCTCCATAATGAACACAGATGCAAAAATCCTCAGTGAGATACTAGCAAACAATATGTAAAAAATCTTCAAAAAGATTATTCACCATGACCAAATAGTATTCACTGTAGGGAATGTGGGGATGGTTCAACATGTGCAAAATAACATATGTAATGCAGCACATCAACATAGCAAGCACAAGGTCCTGGGTTCAAGGCCTAGCATTGCCCTCCAAAAAAGTCATATTCAGAAATTGTTATGTGGAGTTAGTTGTCCAACAATTAACAAAAAACGTAGGAAAACCCCAACTAATAGTCTGCAAATTTCAAATGCACAGTCTCTGGAAAAGTTTTTAAAAATGGCTCTGCATAAGTAATAACCACTAGTGAATCTAGTAATTGAAATTCTTTTGATAGTAAGAAGTTACTAATAGTTTAGGAAATCTCTATTAGCAGTTGAAGGTAGAAGTGCTTCACATGTCATTTCCATGTCTTTAGGAAAATGAAAAATACACACTTTAAATGACAACTGCAACCTTATTAAACCAAGGAAAGACATATTTTTAGAAAAATAGACTTCAGTTGAAAATAGATGTGCTAGTATCATCTTAATTAGTTGCACTTTCTAATAATTGTCTCTGCATAATAGTAGCGCAAGTTTATTCTTAAGATGCATATGTTTTGCTAATGTTAATATTAGCTGATTAATATTGATGTCAGCTGAGGCCAGTGGCTAATGTCTGACATCTGTTTGGGAAATCAGTGTTCCAGTTCAGGAGGTTGGCATTTCTAGCAAGGTTAGAAGGAGGGGTTAGTGTGTAAAGAATTATGATTAAGGAATTGTGTATGGCTAGGTTAGGAATAAGGACAGGATCTATTTTGTTTCTGTTCATTCTGGTGTACCTGTGTTGTCAAGTTGCTTGCTCTATTCTGTGTTAACAGACAGGTCTTCCCCTTTGTTCCCTTGTGGCACATTCACGGAGGCACATTATTTCACTTGCTCTATTCTATGTTAATGGACTGATTGATCTCTTTTTCTTCTCTGTGTTATTCCTTACCTTGCCCTTAATCTTTTCAATTGAGACAGAGACATTCTTGTTCTTCCAATAGTTTGTCTGAGTTGCAATCAGATTCTTGCAGAGATTTAAAGTGGAGAGTTAACTTCGACATCATCCCTTCCCAGACGCTTTAATCTTGATGTTAAAATGACATCAAAGAGGACATTGTATTTTAGTTTGGAGACAGAAAAACATCGATTTTTCCCAAAATTTTTTGAAATTTTAGTGAATCAGAAAACGTAAACAGCAACGACAACCACAAAAAGTCATAAAGTTCTTTGATTTTTTTTTCAGGCACACATATTATTTCTTTCATTTTGGCTCTGGGACTTCAGTTTCAATTTCCAACCCTTATATAAAGAAAATAAAAAAAAAGTAGAGCTTGCACACAACTTATACAAATGAAAGCTTTGTAACCTACTCGTAGCAAAGAGGACAATAGCAACTCAGTCAAAAGATTCAGAAAATGGATCCTTTTAATGAATGTATAATTAAAACCCATTTCCCTTTTATTTCTCATTTACATCAAATAAAAATCAAGTATAAAACTACCAAAATCTTGAAAATTCAGGAAATTTCTCAAAAACAATTACAGGTCAAACTACACTGATGTAAACTACTTAAGTAATGTTTGTAATGAAGTTTCTGAAGTCATCGTATCAATGCAATCAAAACATTGCCTGCAGTAGGTAGAAAACAGACTTTAACAACTTACGGAAAATTTTGTTTTTCCCAGAAACTGCTTTTAGAAAACCAAGACAGTTTTTTTTATAAATGTTTCAGATAACACCAAAAAAGAAAAAAAGTTTGCTTTAGTACATATCTCCTATCTACGGGAGAAAGTAAAATAAATGCAAGAGAAAATTGAAATTATCTATGAGTATTTCACATTTAAACGTAAACTGGCGGAAGGAAAAACGGTAGCTTGTAGATTACACTAATTTTAGACAGGATTTTGGCATTTCATTTCAGTAGTACCAGACTCAAGTCTGCTAACTTCTACCCTGAGCAGGTGCTTCTGAAACTTTATGTGTCTAAGATTCCACATCACTAAAATGGGTTGAGTAATGGGAAGTCCATGATAATCAACAAAGTATTATATGTAACACATGTGAGCATTCATGATTGTATTAAATTCACAATAAATATTTATATTAGTAGAACTGGGAATACTAACATAATAGCCTGCTAGCACTGAGTCTTTTCTTGTGCTTAAGAAGCTAGTGAACAAATAAATAAAATACACATTGTCTTTATAAGAATCCTTAAGATTCGAGGAAATAATGGAAAGTTGGAAGATACAGTACAGTAGTTCTCTAAATCATGCCAACGGATTAGTATTTTCTTGAAAAAATATTTTCTGAAATTAAACTATTCATTAATGGTTTAAAGTATTCAGCTTTTGCTCATGATCCTAACATTAAGTCCTGGAACTTCACCGGGTGTGGTGGTGCACGCCTTTAATCCCAGTACTCGGGAGGCTGAGGTAGGAGGATCATTGTGAGTTCGAGGCTACCTTGGGCTACAACGCGAGTGCAAGGCCAGCCTGAGCTACACAGTGCGACCCTGCCTCAAAAAGGCAGGGCTGGGAGTTTGGCTCAGTGACTTAAGCGCCTGGCTGGCAGGTGTGAGGTTGTGAGTTCAATTCCTGGTGCCGCAAAAAACAAACAAACAAAAAAATCCTGGAACTTTATCAAGTTCAAGAGTCAACATTTTCCCTATATAGTCATACTACATATTAGATTTTAAGAATGGTCCCCTTTTTACATAGGCTACTATCTGGGTAAATCATTCTGCCTTGTAAATATCTCTTTGTATATATCATGACCAGAATATAAGAGATTCCTGTATTCAATGGAATCATTAATAACTACTCTTCTATTACTATCATCTCAGCTGACAAGAATTTGTATTTACCTATATGCCAGTGCAGTCATAAGGCTATAGCTGACTTGATTCTTTTTTTGTTCAAAATCCTCACAAGACATATCTCATTAATCTCATTTCATTAGAGAGACTGGGTTTTTAGCTTGGTTAAATCATTAGTCTAAGGGCTTGCATCTAGTCCAAGAGAGTTGGATCTTAAATATTTTCTTTTCTGATATAAAATACTGGACTTTTCTGTCCATTTTATGGCTGCATTTGCTTTTCTTTTTCAAAACACTGCAATGTAAACTCTACTATTTTTGAAAGATGTGTCTGAGGTTTTGAAATTTTATCACAATTAAAAAGATATTACTAAGCAGTGGAATTAGGATGGTAAAAGGGCTCTGTTACAATTCAAGGCAGGCTTAAAATACATTATTTCATTAAATTCTCAATTAGAAGGTAGCTGCTATTGTTATTTAAATTCACACATATATATTTTTCTGGACACATATAGATTGCTAATGCATAAAAATTGAATTAGTATATAATAAAATTAGCTTGGAAATGCTTTTTAAAATTGTTTTAATATTTTTGATAATCCTGGAATAGTATTGCTGTATTTCTAATTGAGCTACTGTTAGCTAAAATGTCCATCTTTTCCAGATGCATGATTCAGTGCGCATTTGAAGATCTTGTACCTCTATGACTAAGGACCTAACAGTTAGGTCCTTAAGAGAATAATTTATCAGATTATTGCTCGATTGTGAGTCTTCTAGGAGAGATTCATATTCGGTCTATACTAATTCATTTCTGGGACCCTGAAGTTATTGGTTGTCTCTGTTGTCAGCTAAAAGTAGTACTGAGTAACACCATGATACAGGAAAACAAAATAAATACAATTAAGGAAATTCAGGAGATTGATATTTTGATTAATAGTTACAATGTCTATGACAATAAAATTTGTCATTTAGACAACATTAATGTCACTGACTCAAGCAATGTGTTCATGCATGCAATATTATATTTTGAAACGCTTTATCATTTTTTAATAATAGTAAGCAAGCAATGTAGTCTTTCTTTGGAAGAAAAACATAACAACATAAAACATTCTTGGCATCCAATTTGACTAAGTATACCTAAAATATAGGTCATAAGAATGGAAATTTTTATGTCTGTTACGTTCATTGTGATATAGTATTCTTGATCTCTTAATCTAGTAATATGGCCATCAAATTATCTCCTAAATTTTAAAAAATGAAATAATTGGAATTATGGCAATACATGGACCTTCTAAACTGGTGGCAAAATGAAACATATCTCAAAAGAACCAACAAATGAGAAAGATCAAGATAATTCAGTCTGAAAAGTATGCTTAGTACACAAAAGTGAAGATGCTGTTGCAGGGGAATTGCCACTTTCAATAAAATGAATCAATTGTAACCATATTTCAAAATAATCTTTTAGAGTTTGAGTTTTGATACATAAGATCAATTTTAGTATAGATTTCTAATATAATGATATGTAACAAACTTAGAGCACTTTCGTAATTTACTATTTCAAAGCTTGTGTAAAGAAAGTGTTTTCCTGTTTTTATTCTTAGAGTCGGAAAATTTTATTTTCCCTTGCCAAGTATCAATAAACAAATTTTAGTTGAACTTAATACAAGTAGATACATAATATTAGATAGGTAATTTAACTGTTAAGTGAACTGTAGGTTGTTAAGGTACATAACACTGTATTTCTTCCAGGAAATTAGCAGTTAAATTGCATTCATTTCCTTCAAAATACTTCCTCACTTTGGCCTTTCAAGGGAATTTCAGTGCCATTTTGAAAATATTTTGAATTACCGGACAAAAAAGAGTTTTAAAATATTCCCTTAGAGTGCTTTCAAGCTTCAGCCCACTAGCATGGGGAGTATCCTTTTTTGTTCAACCAAGAGAACAGAAAACACAGCTAAGTGTAGCAGTTGCTTGCTTGCTTCAGAGATTCGAGTCTATTGGAAAACATCAAAAATAACAGACAGCATAAATGGTTAAAGTTAACGGTAAGTTAGTGCTTCTGAAATTAAATTGTTCTAATAACCATTTGATTTTTAACAGTATCCATTAATGATTTACATTTTGAGACAATATGCATGAAAATAGGTGCCAATTTAAGAGAGCATTTTCTTATTTGCAGGAATATTAATTTTCGGTACTGTTTTTAAGAATGAATTTAATAGAACAAAATTCAGTCAATTTTTATCTTTTTTTAATAAAAATGTATTAAATATTTGATTCCTAAGTGCTATATAGAATGGCTGCATTTGTAGGAGCATGTTTTAATTATTCACTTTTCATTTCATTGCCTTTTGTAACTTGCAAAGCTATAAATGCAGCAACAATCCCAGGAATGAAATTCTGTCTCATCAGAACTGGTTATATATTTTTCCTTCTTTTCCAACTCAGGGTGGACAGTTTAGAGATCTGACCTATCCTTCTTCCTTTTGTTTAAGTATTTTTAAAATTCCAGTCATTCGTGTGGTGAGAATTTGCAGGTGTTTCTCAGAGAACTTTTTCCCCTCTAGCTGGATGAGGAAAGGACAATGCAATTAATAACAGATGGCACGGGATGACCACGTCCTTGAGAGAACGCCTTATTGGCACCTCCTGCTAATTGTATCACATATAACACAACTAAAAGCATAATAAATCTGAACTGGGGGACATTTTATGCAAGAGCTCTTCTCCTTTTCCAGACGGTAAATTGCTCAGCTCTTGAAATATCTATAACCTTCTGACACCCAACTTGCATTAGCTTAATTGCCTTTTTTCCATTTCCCTCCTCTCTCTGTCTCTCTCTCTGTCTCTGTCTCTGTCTGTCTCTGTCTTTCTCTCTCTCTCTCTCTCCCCCTCCATGTTTCCTCTTATTCTTTCTCCTCCTTAGGAGTTTAAGAGAAAAATGGAACTCTTGCTTTTCTACTCATTTTAGTGCTATGCCTAAACTGCTGTATTTTCTAGCTTGTGCAAAATTTGGTCAGGCTTTGATCTGCTGGCTTTAATAGGAAATTATTCATTTCAATGGCTTAGAAATACTTTTTTTAACATTCATATTGGAAAATAAAGCTGATGATACAGTTTAATAAAGCAGTAGTATTCTCATTAAAAATACAAAAACATGTAAACCTCAAATGGACAAACACACACATATTCAGAGATGTAAATATAGACAAATGCATGCAGAGGGATTCTCTGTTTTTTGCACAAAGGCAAAATCACACAATATGCTGTAGAAGGAAAATGACTCTCAACCACTTAAAATGGATATAATACTTTGCTATGACTAACAATTTGTTAAGTGCAAGTGGGGCTATATATCAGAATGTACTACCTAGCAATTTTTTCTTTTTCTAAGTAAATGCTTTAGTAAGTAGTTTTAATTTCATATTCAATTCCTGCACAACTACTTTCATTTTCAGAGATTCACCTATTGGCGAACAAACAAAAAGCAGTTTAAATTCTATTTTATTATATATCAGAGGCTTGGTAATTGTTTATAGACTGGCCAGCTGTGTATGTAGGTATGTGTGTACTCTCTTTGCCATATAGATATATATTGCTCTTCAGTGATTTACCTTCACTGCCACCAGTAACCTTAGTATTAATGTCAGTTGAATTAATCAGTGCTAAAATAATAAGGCAAATAATAAACCAATTAAATAACAGCAAGATAAAACAATCATATTCTGAGATCTTTCTAGTCTTAGTTCTATTTCTAAATCACCTATTAATAATTCATACTTTGAAGAATAGCTTTTAGGTCAGTCCTGGACCTAGGCCACACCCAAAATAGAGATTTAAAGAAAGTGGAAAATTTTCACAACTGAACATTCTTACGTGTTTTTTGAGGTGGCAAGAAGCATCATTAGTGAGTTGCCTGGTAAGCACATAGTCCCTTACAGCAGATTTGTAACAGATTGTATAAAATCAATGCAATTAGTAGTAGTATGAACCTGAAAGCATTTTAAAGCACAATTTATATATAGCTAGTGAAACAAGCTATATATGTTGGGCAAGTCCTGCTACTTTTCTGAGCATTAGTATATTTGCTTATAAAGGATCAAGATCAATTAATAATCCTCAGACAGTGCCCCTTGAAGACTCTTCTGTAGATTCCTACAGTGGATGCATGAAGAATGAAAGATTAATACAGAGCAATGGAACACAATTCTCAGAGCAATTTTACTATTCTGGTTCATATTTATGTTTCATGTAGCATTTCTTTAGAGCAATCTCTAAGTACATTTCTACATGGCTAAATCATTTGAAAAGTGACTGAATTATTGCTGACGCTCCTTTCAGCTAAAAATTTTAGGATTGATAGACACATGCAGATACACACACACACACACACACAAATATACCTAATTTAATGCAAACTAATTCTAATGTTCTCAGTGAACGAAATGTGGTCAATTTCTCTGCTGCTCTTTCTATTTGTTCTGTAGTTGAATAATGAATAATATATGGATGAATATCAGTAAACTTCTTTGTATTAAATGCAACTGTGTATGTTTGAATGTGTGCCACTTTGTTGTCTCTGTATTTTGAAGAAGCAGATTCATTCAGTCAGGAGGCAGAGTCTCTAAAGCTCAAGTGAAAAATTGGTTCCATATTTTTCTTTGGTTTTATTTTTGTCTAATTCATGCTTCTATAGTTACATCTCCCAATTTTCAGGTCAAAAGCAGATGGAGAGCTTCTCAAAGAAAATGTGAATATAATTTTGGCACTCTTTAAAAATAATGAAATTCTAGTCTTAGTTTTAGTACCATTTTCCTTTTTTTTACTCATCTACTGTGTCCCTGCCATGTCCATACTATGTCTAGTTGCAGATTCTTATTACTAGTTAAATAGGTAAAAAAGATGTTTTCTTATATATGCAGGAAACAAAGACTGATGGGACATAAAATGTACTTATTGCCATTTACCTATGCACAATTACTCTAATCTTTCCTGACTTTCTCACTTTTGGTGACTATGAGGATTAGAGTAATTTTACAGGGAAAGTATTTGAAAAATACAAACAGTTGAATGCATTCAATAATCTCCTTTGGGATAAGGACCATATGAGTCTGATATCTTATCTGGATTCCTATAATCAATGCTCAGTAAGTAATTGATAATACATAAGCACAATAATGAATAAGTTAAAATTTCTGTAATTCTATTTCTGAGCCAGTGCATAAAACAAGGCAAATGTCACATGGAAATGCACTTTCATTTTCTGAATTTTTCCAAAATATTTAATAAAGAAAAATAAAAAATGTGCACATATTTTATCTATATATGTGACTATAACAACTGCGAAAAGAAAACTAAAGCTATCAGTGTGGCTGACTGGTTTCCTGCACATAAATTTCAATCAAACATTCTCATTTAGAAGTAGATGCGAAGAGAAAAGTCTAAGAAAGAAAGAGTCAAAAATCAAGTGTGCTTCTCTTTGAGTACAATAACTTTTTTCCTTTGCAGCTCCTGATGTGTTTTACCACTCAGTTTGAACCTAAATATATCTTGCATGCACACACACCTGGTGATATCTCACTTATATTATTGTAAATTATTTACATCACTAATTCTAGGTCAAGAAGCAGAGGTGAGAGAATATTTTTACATTAAAACATTAGGATCATGTTTTATTTTAAGCTCTTGCACTGATCATTTTATTTTCAGTATATGTCCTACATTTGCTTCTAGATTTTGTTGTTAGTGTAGTGAGTAGGATTAAGTAACCAGTATTCCATCTCATGAATACCGTACCTCAAATCTTTGAGAGTTCTTAGAATTTTGGCATATGTTGCTTAGATTCCTGTTCTCCTTCAAAATGACATTGTCAGTATCAAGTACTGATCTATCATTTACTTTTGGAAATCATCACAATGTTTTTTTATCAGAGGATTGATAAAAATAGGCACTTGACAAATACTGGATTTGGAATCTATTTGATCTGGAGACAGTTCTTGACTTTTCAAGTTACTATATAATTTCTCAATTGTATGTTGCTTATCTACAAAATAATACAAAAACCTCTCCTTATTGTTTAGAGGATTAGAGATAATTAAAGCATAATACCTAGTATAGTGCCAGACTATAATATTGATTGAAAACACTGCCTTTTTGTTACTACTAATACATCCCTTCTTAATGATACAAGTAAAATTATTGATTATAGTAATGGTTCTCAACAAAGGGAGAAGAATTTTTCTGCCTTGTATCACCCAGAGATATTTACTGAACTCTGCTGGCATTTTTGGTTGTTAAATCTAAGGATGCTGAATGCTACAGGAATCTAATATGTAAAATCCAGAGACATTGGTAAAAATTGTCTGATACATAGAGCAGTTTCTGTAAAAGGCAGTATTTGGCCCAAATTTCAATAGTGTTTAGGCTGTAAACCCTGATACAGACTATTTTGAGTCATACTATTATCTTGCCAATAAAAGCTATAATCTAAATTAACTGCATCACATTCCAAGGATTGAAATTAAAGGTATCTGTACTAAATGATCACAATATCCTTTCCATTATGTGTACCTTGGTCTCAGTCTATAGGAAATGGCTTCTGACCTGGATATAACTTAGTAGAAACAACTAAAAAATTTCCATATTTAAGGCATATAGTGTATGATTTATAATTGCTTAGTGATCAAATTGGCCAAGTAGTTAATAGTTGAAGCTCCAATTGACCTGAATTAGATATTCTGTGTTGTATGTTTTGCAGTATTTTTCGACTTAGATATTTCCAGGAAATGAGAAGGATTATGGAGAATCAATGCTGTAGTGAATAGCTAAAAGCATAATTACTGTAGCTTAGCACAACTTTGTTTATCAACATTTTTTGAGTTTAGATTGTTTATTATATAAACTCACAAATTTTATTCATATTGTTTGATGTGAAGTCAAAGCTAACATAAATGCCTGATTTAGGTTTGACTCAGACAACATAAAGATGGAACACCATCTTAATTGCCAGGATGGCTTTCTTCTTCATCTTCTCTTTTTAAGACTGATAAAATCTTTATGATGCCATTGAATATCCATACGTCGATAATACTGCAAAAAAATCACACTTTATATATGAGGGAGGAGATAAGAGGTGTGAAAATCAGAGAAACAGTGAAAATCACTCACTTACTTGCCTTTATTTAGGTCCTAACATTCCTTAAAGTACTTATGTGTTATGTAAAGAAGATATTTTCCCCATACAGAAAAAATACAACATTTGC
This sequence comes from Dasyprocta punctata, assembly GCA_004363535.1. Classification (NCBI taxonomy): domain Eukaryota; kingdom Metazoa; phylum Chordata; class Mammalia; order Rodentia; family Dasyproctidae; genus Dasyprocta; species Dasyprocta punctata. Next base: position 62,495 of record RJWM01008706.1, read on the forward strand.
AATAGAAGGTTGTCTGCTGCATACATGGTGGACTATCTAGCAACAAGAGCAGATGAGGTCTTGAGTCCCTACAAGTCTTTTTCTCTCTTCATACTTACATGTGGGGTCAAATAGATATTTTTTATTAGCATATTTTATTTTTTTCTAGAGTAGCAACATTTTCAGAAACAAACAATGTCATGAAATATTGTACAATCAGTCCCTCAAACTCTCAGTACCTTTAGTCTGTACTGAGAGTTTGAGGGACTGATTGTACAATATTTCATGACATTTTTTGTTTAGCCTAGCTTCTTCTTTCCCTATTTCATTTTACCTTTTAAGATTTTGCCTTCTATTTGTGGAGTGTAAATTATAAGCCCCAGCAAAAGACACAATAGTTGCGTCAAATAGATAAACTCTCTGTAAGAAGGTTGAGGGATAAGCAATGTTATATTGACAAGCTGCACTAGAGGGCAAAAGAGAGAAGAATTCTAGCTTCAGCTACAAGACTGCAGAAAATAGAAAAAGTAAGCTTACACATTTATCCTTGGGAAGTTAGTATGAAAAATCTATTTAAAAGTCCCTGACAAATGTCTAGCACTTATTTAGGAATAAAAATGATGCCACAAAGTAGGTAAACAAGTTTTTATATTTATCCTAGAAGAGAATTCATTTGTTTGTATGAAAAAATCATAGAAAGAAGAAAGAAAGAAAGAAAGAAAGAAAGAAAGAAAGAAAGAAAGAAAGAAAAGAAAAGGAGAAAGGACATAAATCATTGTTGCTTGAGCAAATTTACAAGGAAAGTACTCTATAGCTTTAATAGGGAAAAGAATCTTTCGTAAAAAAACCTAAGCTATGGAATTCTTTAACCTTTTGTTTTTTCAATCTGTTAAGCAATTGGGTATTTCTATCTCACACTGATCAGATTTAAAATGGGGAAATCAATGTGGTAGCCGTATCTTTGAGTCAAGTGCTGTCATGCCTTGGTAATAGTATCTCTTCTTAGATAAGAATTCAAATGGATAGCAAGGAAATATCACGGTGAAAATTGTCATACTTGGTTGTTTATCAGTCATCAATCTACTGCACTAGCAAAGGAGGAGCGGATGAACTATTACTGTTAGATATCTAATGCATCTGCTTGTTTGTAACTGCACTGTTGAAATCAGCACAAACACCCCTTCCTTAGAAAAACATGAACTGAGAGCCCTTCTCTGATCCTCTGTGTTCTTTAGTAAGGAATGATTGGAAGGTTCCCTTGTGTTTGTGAGTAGAGGTAAAAATTAAGTTTTGAGCAATTTCTAGTGGACTAAAATAAAAGCATAATGGATATATTGACTGAGAGAATAAAACCTATTACAAATGGTTAATTTCAACATAATATATATATAAAGAACATTGTATTGAAATTTAGAAAATAACAAACTCTTCAAATGATTTCATTACTCCCAATGAATGCTGCCGGGGAAATGAACTTTCATGATTACTTGAAAAGAGAAACAGTTAGAACAAAGTATATTATTGAACAATTTGAGAGTTTATGTTTAGAGGAAATGCAGCATTTTTTAAATCTATCGTTCATTGATCGCTGTACTTATATATAGAGAAAAACTGATTTAAACATGTATTTAATGTTATTTTGCTTTTATGAACATCTTGTTTCCAATTTGATATATTAGAGAGTAAACTATAATTATTCCTATTACACACCATATAAAATAAAAGGTAAAAAAGTCTTCAAAAATAGTATTTTAACTAAGTTAAAATAAAAAAGTATTAATACAGTTGAAAGGATATTGAATGTTTTTCCAAAATTACTATCTAGAATTCATCATCCTACAAAACAAAACTGACTTCTTAGCAAAACTCACCTTAGTAACAGATGCACTAAAGAAGTGCAAAATTCAAGTGGTCTCTATTTAAGAAGAAACCCCTTCCTCTTGTGCAATCGTCATTCTGCAGTTTGTAATGAAAAAGAGAGGGAATTCTGAGGGTGGCCTGGTGCTTTTAGCAAATGATACAAGACCCCATTGAGTTACAGTGAAAATTATCTCATGGGTCTATTTACTACTCTCTATGATACCTCAGCTCCCTTCATTCTTCCTAAGGAAGAGACAGAGCATTAACAGGGATGGAAAACACTGGAATTCCCAGAAGGTGTATGTGCCTGAGAATGGACGCACTTGGGCAAACCATGGTGAGAAATGACCTGTGGTACATTCTGTGGTAGGGAAGGCAGATGATCAAGCTACATAAACTCCTTATAACGTTTACTTAGGAAATTGGTTGGTGGAAAATTCAGTAATTTAGTTTTTTGTATTAAACTGCACAGTTTCTGCCACTTTAAAATATCATCATATTGTATGCTTCCAAACAAACATTGTATGTGTACATACTCAGGCTTTTTACATAAATTTGGCTTTGTTTCAGAACGATTCCAGATTGTTTCAGTCCAATTCAATCCATCAGGCATTTAACAAAGAAACAGAAACATACTTTGCAGTGAGCACTTTTATTTATTTCATTTTTGCATTTTAAGAGATGTGATCTGATCTGTTGCACAGAGTGGTCTCAAACTCCTGGGCTGAAGTGGCCCCCAGCTCAGCTTCCTGAACAGCTGGAATTACAAGTGCACATGATCAGATCAGGCAGAAATAGTTTTAAATAGTTGTTAATAATGTGTAACAACAAGTTTTCAGTTTTTAAAAGACCCCCCACACACACACACACATACACAATTTAGGTACAGTGTATTGCAAACTGACGAAAGCAATTACTCTTTTATAAAATGATCTAAAATATTCTCTTTTTTATTTTCTGGGCAGGTTCAGATTTTAACTACTTAACCAACTAGTGCATTTAATAGTTCAAGTTCTTAGAGTATACAGAGTTTGGTTTTCATGATGCTTATATCTTTTCAGAACTCTGAAGTAATATCTGTGTGTTAATACTCAATAAAAACACAATGTGCATACTGAGTTATCAGTATTTAAAAATGAATATATAAGAAATAAATTAAACATTAAAATTCAAAAATCTTTCCTCTGACTTTAGCTGCCATTTATCTTTCAACAAACACAAATGTTAAAACATGTAAAAGGTGGTTTCTATCCCTGAAAGAGAAACACGGAAGAGAATGAAAGTCAAAATAAGATTTTTTTTAACAATATGTATATTAACAACAGAAAATGCTGTGTTTTAACCTGCAATGGTAGAATACGCAGCAGTTGTGTGTGCATAAGGCACTAATAGGTGGCTGGACTTGGCCAGCGGGATTACAAAGTGTAGTAGATATTCTGCTCTAATTCAATCTGAAAAGCGATCCAGAGGTACCTCCCTTGAGCCTGAGGACAGAGTTAGATTCAGAATACATGAGAGATGTCAAAAGAAGAATCAATTACATTTTTGGCTGGTAAGGTCAATACTGAACTTAATCAGCTGGGTAAAAACAAGCCACTTGTCAAATCTATCCTAAGGATATGGAATTAAAATCTCAATAGGATCCATTTCAGATTTAAGGCATTAGAACTACAGAACTGAAATGCTATATTTCAAAACTAAAATTTTATCAGTACAGTGGATTTGAAAAGTATTTGAAAATTAATTTCAATGAAGGATACAGAGCATTAATTTCATGTCTTGTAAGTGATATACCACCAGGTGTATTTTAATACACCAAAATGAATATTTTCTGTTTTTCTGTCCCTAGTCCATTTTTTGTTACTGTAATCAAGTGGCTGTTCTGTACCACGAAAAGTTATTGGAACTTCAGGTACATCATCACACAAAGAAGTAAATATTATTGTGTACAATTTATAACTGCAAAAGCTGATGCTCACCAAAGTTGAAATATTTGGTTCAGTTCTCATAGCTAGTATGAGTGCAGCCAGAAATTAAACCGGTTCTCTCTGATACTAAAGTCCATGCTCTTTTCACCCATGACCAATATGAAATTTATTGTATTATACATTTTTAAGCTGAATGTTCTGTGTTTCTTTGCCCTTAATTAATTGCTTAATATGTTTGAATATTTAATTTTTCACTAATGTTAATAGGTCAAAAGTTAATTATGTGGAATTAGATTTTTTTACTTTGATCAGCAAAATAACCAATGGAGTTTAGTCTAATTGACACTGATCTGATTCATTTTAAAAGTAAAGAGCACTTTTTCTCTTTGCAAAATCAGAGAACACAATATTTGTCTTGAAATAAACATTGTGGCATCATGTTAACAGGTTCAAGATAATTAGGTTTCTGTTTCTTTAAAATTAGACTCAGACAGTTAATATTCTATTCATAACTATAATCACATGATTGCAAACAGTCTAATAAATACAGAAGATACTTCTTGGTTATTGTATTTATTTTTTTAAATGTGAAAATGGCTTTTAAAAAGTGTCCAGCTCTAGGCAGGGCCCACCTTGATTCTGGGTGGGTAGAATTTATGAAGAGTTCTGGGAGATTACACTGATTCCTACTGCTGTCTCATTCTCTCACTCCTGCCTTTGTTCTCCCTCCTTCCATCCCCCATCCTTCTTTGGTTAATGTAGAAATATCAGAAAATCCAATACAGGAAATACCTGTTATGTGTTGATGACTATGCCTGCTTCTTTTCATTCATTGTTTTACCTAACCTCAGGAAAAATCAGTATTGCGTTTCCTTCACCATTAGGAAAGTGAACACAAAGAGATCCATTGACATGCTGTTTTGTATAAGTAGAAAATGGAGGACCATTATTCCTACATTTCTCTGGCATTACAGTCTTGGCATTTTCTATTACTTCAGTAATTTGTGGAATTGAAAAATAGATCTCGAACTTCATATTTTCTTTCTGGGTGCTTATAAAACTGATGCTTCAATAATATTAGGTAACAGCTTAAGAAAAGTTGGAAAAATTTTAATAATATACTCTTTAAACTATCTCACTTGATACTTCTGTTGCTACAAATCAAGTCTATGTGTCCCAGTAGATAGCATATTTCTAAACTCTATTTAGTTCCTTTTTACCTGGACTCCAATTTTCTTATTAGTAGTACATTGCTTTTGGTTTCTCTCTTTATTGATTTCTAGTGGACTATGATTCTTAATAATTTAAGTTTTATATTTTCCATTTAATTTTTCAAGTTTTACTTATGTTTAGGGAATGTTTTCTGCAAATTCTCTTTTAATGCTGGAGTTGTCACTTTAACTATCTGTCCATTTAAGTATGTATACATTTTCTGTGGGAATAACTATCCATTTCTAAAGAAGGAACTTTCTTAGAATCATAAAAAAGAAAAACTCATGTATCTACTCACCTCTTAGCTTAAGGACAGATAAGTCAATTTGGAAATAGCATGTTATGATGAAGAGATGAAGGTTAAAAAACCATCATAGCGGATCATTATGATACATAATTAATTTTGTCTAAGGCTGCATTTTTCAAAACTTTCAAAATTATGTTTCATGAAATTCTGTCAGTTGCCCTGTCAAACCCAAATCTGTCTCCTCTCTCTCTCCCCCTCTCTCTCTCTCTCTCTCTCTCTCTCAGACACACACACCCTTTCTGCTTAAGAAATACTTCAAAAATGGCTGCTCTATTGGAATTCTAGAAGTTTGCATTAGTCTGTAAAATGCCATGTAGAACCTAAGAATAAAGAAACTTTATTTTATTTTGAACAAGGATTTGCCCAATTTGCTTGGAAAATAAAACCTAATTGCTTGTCATGCTTATTAATAACATCTAGAATTACAATTCAAAATTCTCATTGGCAAGCACTGATCCAATGACCTACCCCCCACCACAACAGAGGAATTTATTGTACCCACCTTGAGATGAGAATACAGACAGGCAGATTGGCTTAGACAAACTTGAAATAGCATAGATGGGAGATGATGGAAGCTTGTGTTAAAGCTATCGAATATGACAGATTCAAGAGCTATCATAGTAGGACTTAGACTTGATCGGATTCAGAGACTGTTGGTTGAAGAATGAATCATATACACAAGGTCTAGCTTGACTGATTAGCTACATGATATTATTTCTTGACAAAGAAGTTAAAAAAGAAAGGGACTTTTTCAGATAGGATAGTTCACATTTGGCTTGTTGGCTGGGAAATACTTGGGTTTCGTCCAGGTCAGTTTTTTTTTAGTACAAACTGCAAATAGAGTTTTAAAGCATAGGGGAAAAATAATGAAAGTCTCAGAAAAGGAATAGATGTCAGAGTGAAGCTCTTGGGATGTGGACGAGACTGTGGTTGACTTAGTCTTTAACTGGTGGGGATCGAATTACTTCATCAAATGCAGGTAAGTGGAGCTAGAATGCTAAAAACGTACATTACATTTTGCTGCCATAAATCCTGTTTGTGAAATGGATGGGAGGTAGGTAAGTAAAATATAAAATTGCCTAAAGATTATATATTTTTGATTTTGCATATAGCAAAGGATTCAGGGTGCCGAAATCACAGTCAGCTCACAGAGCAATAGGCAGCATTTGAAGTTAGCTGCTGAAGAGGTTTTCAAACTTCTCTATGGATTTATGCCAACAAAGACTGCATCAAGCTTATAAATACATAAATACTTTAATCAGTAACAGAGGTATTGAATAATGACTCATGCAGAACTCAGTCTTATGATCTATTTGAAAAAGATTGACAGCATTATAAGAAATGGAAATCTGTTTCCTGTGAATCATTCGCTTGGTTCATTTTCAGCAATATTCTGCTCCTCTTTAACTAGTCACTTTTGTCTCACACTTGCATACTTGAAACAAGTGGAATGATCAGTGGCCCCCAGTGATGGGTACCAGGTTTGAGAAGGCTTTGTGTGCTCTGCAGCCAGCCAAGCGTTGTGTTATCATCACTGGTCCTGTCACTACTGGCTAGCGTATGGTAGGCAATTATTCTGCTGTATTCTAAGAGAAACTTTTCGTAAATTATGTAATTGTCAAATAAGTCTACTAAGACAAACTTTGTAATTTTGTTATTGTTCTTTAAAGACTCGACAAATCGAATTTGTTAAAGTTACAAATTCAGTAAGAGGCAGAGCTCGATTGTGATTATGAGATTGAACAATTCCACAGTCTGCAATGTTTCTGAAGTCCTAAGATTTCAAAAACAAAATGTTATCCATTTTCACATCAATTAAAATTACATTCCATGAAGAAATTTATATGAAAGTTTTCATACTCCGTTTCTCTTATATTTTTATAATAGCAGTTAAAGGAAACTAGTCCGTATGAGCAAGATTGTTTTTCAGTTGTGCTTAGTCAAAACAAAAACAAAACAAAAACAAAACACAAAAAACAACCCTGAGGAATGATGGGCATTGATCATAAATTCTATGGAAGAAAAAGGATGAAACAAATGACACAAATAACAAAAAATGTGTAATGGATGTCAGATTATTGGCTCCAGTGTAGAAGCTGATTTTGATATTCACAAAGAAATAGCATTTGACATCACCTTTTCTTTGGGAAATTTCCTAATAAACCATTTTTAGAAGGAGGAAAGAAGAGGATACATTTAATATTCTATGAAAATTTTCTTCATTTGCCTTTCGAAAGTAATCAGAGAAGGAAGCTTTCAATCATCAAATCATGTATTCAAAATCTATCAAACAAATTAACTCATCATTGATTGGTTTCTCATACAATTTGATGAGTTGGTAAAAACCACAATTCTGGCATCAGAGAAATGGACAACTGATTGCTTTTGCCATTAAAATTTTTTATTATAGTTCTTTAATTCTGCTATTCCTAATTAAATTTATTATACTCCACATATCATCTCTATATGGAACCAGACTTTTAAAGTTTATGTTTGAAAAGAGTGTATATGCACTTAGCACCCTGATATTAATAAAAGTTTACCTCAGAATGTAATGTCAATATCTCATTCACTAACATTGATCTATTTTTCTTCAAAGATGTGTTTGAAATGAATTCTTATGAAAAAATAAGGCAATTATAATTGAAAGCAAATTTAGCCAAAGGAAAGAAGATACGTGAAATATTTACATGAGCTGCCTAAAATTGTATTGAAATCCATTAATAAATGTTGTATACAACCAACTCTCCTTATCTTTAGATGGAAAAATCTACAGTCATGCTAAATGTTTTTTGATAAGTTTTGACATTTTGAAATGGAAGATATTTTCAAAAAAACCACATACAAGATAAATGTTTAAACATTTTAAATGCTCCCCAATGTGATGAATGCATGATTTGTTTATCTTCTAGGTATTTTATTAAGTGAAATTATTAATAGATTATAAGCAAAATAATAATTGAGAAAATAGAAATTTAATGCTTGTATGTTGGTGGTTAGGGAGAACAGTACTATAGCCAGTAGTAAACAAACTTATCCTTCAACTAAATGAAACTACCACCTGTAATATTTTATAAATATCTTCTCAAGTTTGTGCTCATTTCCTGCATTTGATCATAACCAAAGAGATCACTATTTATAGCTTTCTTTAAGAACAAATCATAAATATGTCAAGAAAATGAATCATTTTCAGGATTATGTTATTGACAAGCAATTCTTTCCCAACTCAAAACTCCTATTGAAGAGAAATGATAATATTTGGCACCATACTAATGCTTTTGCTTTCAAATAATTCATTTAATTAATTCTAGTTAATCTGTATCGCACCCCTGTGAGGTGGCAAATTGGTTAGAACTGTTCATCCACACTAATACAGTTAATTATGTTATGTACATATACATTAAAAATACAGTAGTATTTTACTTTATAGATTTGTTTGTAGTTTCAAGTAATATATATTGTGTCTCAGTTAGTGCAGAAGTGATATCATGAAATGGGAAATACTTATAATTAGGCTTATGATCCTTTAGGAGAAAATGATGCATACTTCAGATTTGGCTTTCCATCTGTGTGTGAAGTTAAGTGAAACAGCAGAGTGTTATAGGGAGCATCTTAGCCTAGAACCTCAGAGACCCTAGATTCTAGCCTTAGCTTTTTCATTAACTACCTGTCTGACCTTGAAACTTATTTTTCTCAGTTATAAGGTAGTGATAATATCACCTGACTGGCCTACATCACAGAAATGTTGG
>RJWM01008707.1:0-71479 GCA_004363535.1 Dasyprocta punctata
TCCAGCACATAGCCTCCCCTCCGGAGCCAGGAAGCGATGCACAGTGTGAGGAGCAGAGCTCCCGCAACATGAACCACAGCCACTCTCACCAATGAGGTCCCGAGCTCCTCCGACGATAATGGCCGAATCCACATTGGAGAAGCCAGCGTGACAAGCACCTCCAGGAGAACCAGCGGCTCCAACAGCAACTCTTGGAAGAACCCACAACGCCTGGCTCTTCTTCTCCACGTCCCTATTTATGCTGGCACCTTTCTTCAGGTGGAGCATCTTTAACTCAACACCAGCTGAACCAATTCAACTGGTGTCAAGTTGACCACCAGTTTGTAATCCATAACACCGTGCAACTATGATCTAATCACCTTCCCGCCCCCCACCACGAGTTCATGTGGGCTTGGGGTTGTATGTTCATAAGATTAAATAGGATATGACTAATTAAGTAATTTTAAAACCATATATAACAATATAATAAATATCAAAGACATAATGAAGAAATGGCAAAAGACTCAAGTGCCCATTCTATAACACTTGTTTACAGAAAGTTCAAACATAGGCAAAACAAGAAAATGCTGATAAAATAGTAAATATCTTTGTGGATTAATAACTGGAATTTTTTTTTAAAAAGAGAAATTTTAGAGCTGAAAATGTTTGCATCTGAATGTTGGCCTCTTGGTTGTACTTAGTTTGTACAAATATATTACACTTTACACTTATCTTTATGTTTCTAAATGTATATTATATTTTAATAAGATAGGCCATTAAAATGCTATTACAGGTGCATCCAAAGTTGAAATTATTAAAGAATAACTCAAATAAAAGAGTACACCATTTCTAAGCAAAAGATATAAAACATGGGAATATTTTATGAAAATATAAATAAATACAGTTGATAGACAGTTTTCATAGAGTAAAACCTTCTGTAAAAATTTTAAGTCCTCAAATCAGTCTCTGGATTTAATGCAACCCCAGGAACAGTGGCTTTTTGTTTATTTTCATTTAGTGGACCTTGACAAATAGTTTCTAAACTTCACACTGAAAGCCAACAAGTCATAAATAGAAACTATACAGGGACCAGACAGGAGAACTTTCCCTGTCTGATATCAAATCCTACTATAAAGCATGGGGGCTAAGACACTATGAAATTTGTAGAGATAAATAGATAGATAAATGCAAAACTATATAGAGTAATGATTTAGAAATAGATTGTACATATATACTTAGTACATGGCAGAGGCAGTAATGAACAATTAAGACAGACTAGATATATTTTAAATACTTTTATTTCAATCTATTTTACTTTGAAATTATTTGACTTGCTTGCCATTTCAAACTCTGGACTTCCAGAAATATTGCAACATTAGCAATTTCTCAAATAATAATCTTTATTCAGATTTTCCAGATATCAAACATTTTTAAACACATAGAGAATAAAATAAAGAAGGCACAAAGGACTATGTAGAGTGTGACTCCATTCATACAAAGTTCAAAGGCAGACAAAATTACACTGCAATGCTATAATTAAGGTACACACATAGTGGTAAAACAACAGACAAATAAGAAAAGGTGAAAAGTCAGTGATCTCAATGGGTTGTTGACCAACTTGGTTCTCTGGGGTTTAAGGAATGTTATTTTTCTTTGAGTGCTGGTAATGTGCTATTTAAATGTGGTCTACATTTAAATGTGGTTTACACTCTGAAGGCTGTCCTCTCACACACACACACATATATATATGTTCTATTAATTGCTCCATATACAACGTATTTCATAATAAAATTTAAAAGAAAAACACTTGAACCAGGTAGAAGGGTGCTTTAAAAGCACGTAACTGTTTAGTCTTATCAATCTTCTAATCTGAAGTATTGCAAAGATAGTTATTTCCTGAGAGCACTTCAGCATTCATCTGTCAAAATTTAATAAAGAGCTGTTTGTTCCTTTGCTTGATGGGTGTTGAAAGCTACTAAGATAACTTTTGGCTTAGAGAAATTAATAGTCTTAACCAACACACAAAATATCAATGATTTCAAGAGAAATTCATTGACGGTAAGACATAAAGAACATTCACAAAGTCTTCACCTAGGGTGACTCCCCAAAATACTCGTCTCTATACCAAAACACTTCGGCTTTTTGTTCCTGTAGGTGAACTACTGATGTTCCTGTCTGAAGGCTATCCCTCCAGCTGGCATTGGTATTGCTGTGCTATTATTTTCTCTCGCTGTTTTTTATCTTTTTTATCTTTCAATTCGATAATTTGCATCGTAGTTCAAACATACTATTATTCTTAGATCCTAAAAAAGCAAATCATTTGTCTTCCTGCATATCAGATTCCAGGAAAATATTCATCGCACTCAATTTTTTTTTTTAAGGCAGAATCTTACAATGTAGTGAAGGATGGCCTTGAACTTGAACTCTTGGCAATCCTCCTTCTGTCTCAGCCTCCTGAGCACTGAGATTACAGGTCTGCTCTACCAGGTCTGGCCTCTATAGGTTTTTAAATTTATTCCCTCAAGACTTTTGCTACCACCACTCCTAAGAAACTGTTTTCATGGTTTCCAGGGTCTCAGTGTTACTAATTTCCATGGCCCATAATTAGTTGTTCTGTCAACATGGGCTTGATACTGGTGGTCACTCTCTCATCCTGGAAACCTTTTCTTCACATGGTTTCTAGGATATCACTCTACCCTATTCATTTACCTGCTCTGTTGGTTTCTCATTCTCAGTTTCCTTTACTACTTCTTTTCTTCTCCTCCACCTCTAAACATTGTGCATGTACCAGCATCCTTGAAAATTCTGTTTTGTTTTTTTTCTTACCTGCTTTCACTTAATCCCTGGGCAACTGTATTCAGTGGTAAGTTTTAAATAGCATCCATGTGTAAAGAGAGCTCACATTCACATTCAGCCCAGGATGCTCTATTGAATTTCACTGAGCTACTCAAAATTTTGTTTCAGACAACTAATAGACTGAACTACTGTACTAAGATGTCTCCAAAAGCTCTTACCATTCTCCATTTCAGCTAAATCATAACTGCATTCTTCAAGCTATGACATGTCATTGTTAATTTCTCCCTTTCATCACAGCTGATGTGTGGTCTGATTGCATGAGTTGTTGACACTATGTGGTCTTTCTGGAGAGCATTATCATGCTATTGTTTATTTTTTTGGATTGTTTCATCATATTTCAAATCGCTCTTCTTGCTTCCACTCATTCTGCTCTAGAGGTTTATCTCAAGACTGCAATAAGAAGGATGTCTGAAAACAGATTCTGCCCCTTCTCTGCTCAAAAACCTCCAACGACTTTACATGTCAGTAAACATGAATTAACCTGCTCAGTGTCTGTGATCTGTGCTCTTCCCTTAGCTTCCTTTCACTCACTGTAGCAAATCCATATAAATAAAACCTCATTGCCACCGGGCAGAGAGCCATGCTTCTACCTCAGGACCTTTGTATTTCCTCTTCCTTGATCTAAAATATTCTTCTTATAGAATTACTGTGTGGTTTGTTCCCTTGTTTTCCTTATTTAAATATCAGCTTCTCAATTAGGTGACGTTTTAAAATTGCAAGTCCCCACTCCCAGAAGCCCCAGTCTTCTATATCTTACTCTCTGTTGTCCCCAACACTTAACAATGCATAATGTACAGTATCATCTACTCACTCCTGCGTTTTCTTTTCAAAGTTCAGGAATGTATCTCTTTTGTTCACTGACACTTCTCTCATACTTAGAGGAATGTCCAGCGTGTACCAGATGTTCAGTGTATATACGTTCAATGAGTTACTTGTGTTGATTGTGCAAACTGTATGTTAAGAGTAGTGAAAAGGGAAAGAGAAGCACTAGCCAAGAGAGCTAGTTTTGAACAGACACAATTCCTGCTTGTATTGCACAAACCATATGTGGTTGAGATCAAGCAGAAAGAAAAACACCCACCTTGGATCGAAGGGATGGAAAATAGGCAGAGTTTAGAAAGCATCATCTCCCTTCAGAATAAGAGTCAGTTTCTAGATGGTCCTTCACCATGATTTGGTGGTAAAAAACACAGATCTTTTTTTTCCTACTAGGATTCTATTCCCCCACCAAGCATTTATTTAACCATTATTTATTTTATTTCTGATAGTACTCTTTCCACGATGAGTGATTTGATAAACTAGTTAACTGTGGTAGTGATGTACAGTTACCTGCCCACTCTTGGAATTGTTTCACTCTTCTACAATAATGTGAACTTACTGTTTGGCTACATACATACTCTGAAATAATAACTTTAATCACTTTCTCCCTTGAAATCAGGTGCACTGATTACATTCTGGTGAATGGGAGAGAAGAGAAATTGTGTATGGAATTTTTGAAAGATATATCATTAAATTTGGGGGAAGGGTGTAACCTTGTGCTTCTTTGTTTATCTTCAAGATGTTGGAATGCATTGTGATAGATGGCACTTGATAGTCATTCTAGACCATGAGGCAGTAGTCAGTTACAAAGAATCCCAGAGCTACACAATAAAAAAACTCTATGGTCTCTCATCATTGAAATCTGCCCAACCGGTCCTTAATTCAGCCATGCCTCCCTACCTTCTGAGTCCTTAATTCAACTATACCTCAAGAAAGTGGTTTGTGGGCCTGGGGATTTAGCTAAAACCAACCAACGAACAAACAAACAAAAAACCAAAAAAACCAAAAACAGAGAGAGTGGTTCTTAAGGACTGTATTTATTAGAAAGCAACCATATCTCATTTTCCTCTTAACATAACTTCATTTTTTTACTATCTGCAACTAAAAGATTCCTATCTGACATGATGAGCAAGAATTTCAAACTCAAGGTGCATCCATTTTTGCACAAATGACTCATTTGTTCTTCTTTATAATAGAGTAGCACATCATTGTGTATAGATATCATATTCTTTTATCCATTCATCTGTTAATAGGCATATAGGATGTTTCCAAGACTTAGCTAGTTATTATGAGTTTTGCTGCTATAAACATTGGCATGCATGCATCACTGTGATACAGTGTCATTAACTCTTTCAGGAAGATACCTAAAAGGGAAATATTAGGGTCAAATTGGATTCTATTTTTGTTTTTTGAGGAATCTCAAATCACACACAACCTTAAATATAGCATGGTTTCTTTCATGTGAGAAACCTGAAGCATAAATAAATTAAAGAGAAAAATACAAGGTAGAGAATATGAAACAGGGTGATAGAACTTTTCCAAATGGAAGAGGGCCAAATATAGAGAACAGGGAAAAGGAGGAGAGTGGAAGGAAACATAAAAATAATTAAAATGTGTTATGTATATGAACCAAAGCTCATGATCAATGTAATCATTACATACTGTAAACATGTACCAATAATAAAAAAAAAATTGTTCTCACAGCTGCATCAAGAAAGAGAGCTAGTGACATAGGTTGGTCATTGTGAAGAGTGTCTTGTCCAGATAGTGAATGGATAGTTGCCATTTTTCTTGAATGAATCTTCTCACACATGGATAGTGCTTGGTTTGGAAACAATTCTAAACCTATTACATTGTAATGAATTTAATGATGACAGAGTAGAAGTATTAATGAAACAAAAGAGAAAGACATTGTTCATCATTTTAAGGGTGATTAATGTACATCATCACTAACTATCTTGTAGTCAGTATTAAAATCCTCCACATTCAACTTTTAATACTGCACAAACAGAAGTATTCTCTTTGAATTATGTAACAGCATTTTAAAAACCTGAAATCTCAATATTTATGAAAGTCACTATAAATGGATTTTAAATATGTATTTTCATTACATATTTGAGAAATAGAAACAGGCTAGATATTCTTATATTTTTAATCTAAAAGAAATACTTTTATTTAGTGAATCTATTAATATTTGGAAGTTCTTTGTGGTCAGATGTCCTTTTTTAAAGATTAGAATTATTGAAATTTGCATCTGATTTTCAGCTCTAGAGTGATTGGAGATCTGGACATAACGTGGACCACAGAGATAAGTAGGAGTAAAATGACAGCCAACAACGTGCTAAGGGTTGTGTCAGTCCTTAAGGAAAACATGCACCAGATGTACCATGAGCTGTTGTGGTTAAACTTAATTTTGTCAACTTTATAGGTTTGCAAGTCCCATAGCAGATTACTAAACACACTTTGTGTGTGCATTAATGGATCACAGAGGCCTGACTTTGGGTGCTATCCATGGTCCCTGGCCAATTCCTCTCTGACACTCCTACCCTGTCTTGCTTCCCAGCCTCCATGAACTAAGCAGTTTTGTTCCACCACCACTCTCCCATGATATTCCTGCCTGGAAGCCAACCCACCCTGAGCCAAATTACACATCTCCACCTTTAAATTGAGGCTATCTGGTATTGTGTCTCAGGTAATAAGCAAGCCAAGAGTGGGGCTAAACCAATTTATGCAAAAGAATTTTATTCTTCTATGTAACAGAGTAGAGAAGAAATGAAAAAGAGATCATCAAGATTTTGATAGGGTAGTTGGAGATTCACTAAATACTTAGAAAATAAGGCAAAGCGAAGAAAATGGAGAGGAAAAGGAAAAAAGGAAGTTAACCAAGATGACCCAACTTCTAAAAGGAGTTTGAGAACCAGAGAAAAGAGAAAAAAAACAATTAGCAAAAAATATAATCCAGGCATGGTGATGCACGCCTTTAATCCCAGCACTCGGGAGGCTGAGGTAAGAGGAGCGTTGTGAGTTCGAGACTGGCTTGGGCTACAATGCAAGCACAAGGCCGGCCTGAGATACATAGTGCTACCCTGCCTCAAAAAACCAGGGCCGGGAGTTTGGCTCAGTGGCTTAAGTGCCTGTCTGGCAGGTGTGAGGCTGTGAGTTCAATCCCTGGTACCACAAAATAAATAAATAAATAAACAAATAGATATATAAATAAAGTGCATAAGGTGTTTTACAGAGAATTGAAAAGGTTGTGTTTCTAGACTAAAGAAGTTGCCTTGTTTTCAACATTCTACTTTAAAGAAAGTAAATCCACATCAAGGTGCTTCATGAAACAAAAAATTCAGGACAGCAATAATAAACATCTGAAAAGCTTTCGGATCTAAGAAATGTAGTAAGTCACACAAAAGGAAAGATCATGAATGAGATGACCGAGAGCTAGATTATAGCAGAAGTAAGTCTTAAAATTCTGAAAAATAATGCTATAACTGTAATACCAGCCAAACCATCAGGAGGTGTAATAGTAGAATCAAGATATTTTCAGACCTGTCAACTCTCAAAAAAAATTACCTGCTGTAAGTCTTTTTTCAGGAAGTTTTGGGTGTCACACTCTGAGGCAGTAATCCATAAACGAGGAATATGTAGGGTTTATAAAATATGGAAGAAGTGAAGAGAGCTTCTAGGATAACGCGGAAGAAAAGTCTTAGAAAGATGTCTGATATCGCAGGCTTAACCGGCATCTGATGCAGCTGGAGATAGTAAGAAACGCTTCCCCATGGAACACACACACACACTGATGGAGTGTAGTGGGATGCGCTGTGAGAAGTTATGTATCTCTTTTCTGAAAATCCTTGAAGCTGATTAAGTGATAGTTACAGAGAATGAAACAAAAAAGAAAACATAACACCCCCCCCAAAAAAAACAAAAGCAACAATTAAAAATGTGCAGAAATTAACAATTAAGTGAGTATAAAACATAGCAAGCATAACAATGTGTAGTCTTAAAGCACTGGATGGCTGAGTCATGAGAAAGAATATATCAAGTCATAAAAATGTGGTTGCTGAACACTCATTTGACTAAAAATCCTGGGAGCAGTGGAAAAGGGAACAAGGTGCCGAGTGAAGACAGATTACCAGTTAATTCCTATTCAGAAATGAAGAAAACGGAAACGTACACAATTTTAAAAGTTAAAAATAAATGTGTAAGCATCTTGTTTAGAGAATGCGGGGATCACTATTATTCAAATCACCTGGAAAGGCTTCTTCTGTTGAGTGGGAATGAGAGGTAAGTACAAGCTAGGCAAGAAACAGCTGCTTTTCATTATAGTCTTTTGGTATTCTTCAACTTTTAAAAAACATTTTATTATGAAATATAACATACATACCCAAAAGCATGTAAAACACATTTAGACAGTTTAATAATATAATAAATGCCTGCGACCACCACCCACGTCACACAGCAGACAACATCTGCCACCATCAGTACCCACCCCGCTGTGTGCCTTCTCTGAGCTTTCTCTCCTCAATCTCCAGAGGTATCACTCACTGAACTTTCTGATGACAATTTTTGATGTTTATATATTTATCATTTATGCACATCTCTCAATAATGTGGTTTAGCTTTTGATGGATTTGACTATTTGGATTTTGGAATATAAGCCTAGCTTACTAAATTGAAATCTTGAAATGAAATACTTTGCTCACACAAATAAAAAATACTGTATCTCTACTTCCTCCAGTATAAAAAATTACTCACAACAACTGGCCTTCCTCCACTTATATTTTCATAAAAAATATTGTTATTTGTTTCTTCCAGATGCATTTAAGGATAGCTTTATCTTGAGAGTACAAAAAATGCCTACAGACCTATATCAACAGGACTTCTGCTTCCACACTGTTAATGATCACATTTTGCTTTAATAACATATTAAAATCTATATCAAAGTTCAACTTTGACAGTAACTCCAGTGAGTCACACACAATTAAAAGGAAAAAAGATTCTAGTACACAAAGAAAGAAGAATGACAAAGACAAGTAACTTTATTTATGTATTTATTTATTGGTACTGGGAATCAAACTCAGGACCTTGCACTTGCAAGAAGACAACTAACTTTAAAAACATAAAGAGTCACATTTAGCAATTGGCCCATATCACAAATACGGAATTTCTCCAGCTGTGGTCCCCCCAACAAGGCAAATATCAAAGTTGACTTTGAATATTTGAAAATGACTCCAGTAAACCTTCCTTTTCAGTTATAATTTCAAGGATGAGGAGATGGCAATAAGAAAATATAGTTTATTCCACAGTAAACAAAATACAGGGTAAAACCAACAAATTCTTCAGGCCATTTTATGCACACATACTCACTCTTCACTGTAACATACTGTCCCAGAGAAGTGCTTTATTAATGAAGAGAGGATACATCCAACAACTCACCATACCCATGGTTTTCTTTTCTCATCTTTTCCCATTTTGTTCAGTGCTTCCACTACGTAACCTTGAAAACTCCCCACTTAAGGCTTGCTGAGCTCTGCTCTTTGAGTTTCCCGTCCTGGCCCTATTACCTGTGTTGATCTGCCATGGCCCTGTATGGAGGGCGAACCTCCTCATGGTTACCACTTCTTCACCTCGCTGACATGTATTCATTGGAACTTATTCTGGGCTGTGGAACAAAATGTAACAGGATGTAGTCCTGCCATTGGTGGGGGCCAGAGATGGCGAGAAAGATCCAGTTTGGCTGCATCCAGAGTAAGTCCTCCCTCATTGCTAAGGAGGAGCTTTGTCTCGTGGTCGGAGTACAGGCTGGGAACCATGACTCATGGAGCCTGTTCTTACTCCTGGCTGACTCACTTGATGACCTTTGACAAGCCCCTCTACCTTTCTGGCACTTACTGATCCTATTTTGTCTGCTTGTTCAGGTCTCCCCTAGATTTCTGATGTTTGTAATTTGTGAAGTGCATAAACCGCTCAGGAGAGCAGTTATTCAAGGAAGATTAGTCCTAGGGCTCAGTGAAATTATTAAAATCAGACTTGCAAAATAGATCCTAAGTCACTATTTATCTGTCTGTATTTGCTGGTCTTTCTTTCCTTTCTTATGTTGGAATTGATCTCATTTACTTTTGTTTGTTCCTTAAAGTTACTTGGCGACTTTTATTTTGGCACCTTTTTTTATCAAGTTTTACCTATAAGCTGCTCAGAAGTTTTTAAAATTTCTTCACTGCCTATCAAATAAGGAGGAAGCTGGAATTCAACAAGACTTTCTACAGCAGAAGTCAATTTACTTTCTCTGTGTTTTGGTTCCCCATTCCTTGAACATATTTTCTGAATATAATATATAATCTCCTAGCTTTTTTAAAAAAAAATTAAGTACCTACTCCCATAAGGTAAAGACTTTGTTTTATTATATTTCATAGCCTGGGATCAAACATGCCTCACATATTGTCTTAGCTTAATAAATGTTCAATAAATGAATAAATGGGAGAATGAGTGAATAAATGGATGGATTCAGTTTCTTCTACCCAAAATGTCTTTCAAATAGAAACACTGTCCGTGTTTTATGACCCATCTCAAATGACACAACCTCAACAAAGCCTTCCTTAACTCTCCCCAGGAGAGTGACTTTCCCTCTGTGTTTGCCCCACTCTATCTACTTTGATGACATAACCCCATGTATTGAATTTACCTGTATATATCATAATATCCATATCATAGTCCCTATATGAGAAAGGACTAAATATCTTTAACTTTGTACTTTCACCTGGTAGCATTTCAGTAATTATTCTTTGAATGGAGAGTGTGTGAATACACACACCTTGGAAATCACATAGCTAGTCCTCTCCTTTTTAACAAATATTCTTTATTTCTTGAACTCTTCTGTAGTTTAGGAGTCCTGAGGTTTAAATCAACAGTTTTATTTTTTATCAAAGGAAGTTAGGAAGAAAGACCAAATGAGCAACCTACCTACATCTTGAAGCTATGTGTGATCAGACACAAAGCTGTTTTAAGTCGAAAGTATTAGGGTAAAGAGACTTAAGCGTTTTGCTAACATCCTAATACATTTTGGCATCATATACTGTCTGTTATTTTGTTTTTTCATAAGTTATTAAGGAGCGTTTTTCATGAGTATTGCTCTTTGACAATTTCAACTTGCTACTTTTAAGTAAGAAAAACCATAGACCTCCCAAAGACCTTAGATGTCACATGTACTTTGATGCTTTTGTGTAAGAGAAGAAATAGCAGTTCTGAGATAGAAATTGACTTTTTTTAAACAGCATAAATATAGGTTAAGAATCCCAGTGAAGTATGTCATGCTTCCGGACGCACAAGGAAAGCAAATCCCGGGGTTTATCAGCTTCATTCTACCTTGTGACATGCCCTGGATATCTTTTCATCTTCTCTCTCTCTTTCTTTCTTTCTTTCTTTCTTTCTTTCTTTCTTTCTTTCTTTCTTTCTTTCTTTCTTTCTTTCTTTCTTTTTCTTTCTTTTCTTCCTTTCTTCCTTCTTTTCTTTCTCTTTCTTCTCTCTCTCTCTCTCTCTCTCTCTCTCTTTCTCCTTTTCTTTCTTTCTTTCTTTCTTTCTTTCTTTCTTTCTTTCTTTCTTTCTTTCTTTCTTTTTTCTTAATTTGGGGGATTAATCTTTTGGTCTCAGCAGTGATCCTGAGTGGTTGTCCAAAACGTACAGTACAGAAGCTTCTCAAATCAGTCCCATGAAGAGCCATATTGTTAGAGTTCAGCCCAGTTCCAGCTCTAGCTGAAACCTTGAGCCATCAAGGGGAAAAAAAAAAAAAGAACCCAGTGTGTGTCTGACGTTCTTGGAAAGCTCCCAACATCTTCTGCCAGATCTGTATCCTTTGCAACTCCACAAGGGAACTCCCAGAAGACCTATATTTTCTTTCTTTGACAAATGTCTCAAATTAAAGAGCAACAAAGGAAAATGGTTGAAGCACCAAGGGTGTGATATTTTAAGAGATTTAACTCGGTCTTTGGCTCTTCTGAGCTATGCAGGTCAGAGTTCTCTATTGGGAGAACATTTGTCGATCAATTTGTATCACATTAGGGCTCCAAGGGTGATGCTAACAGAATCATCTTTTCATCTGAGGTTTAGTGATGAAATGGATGAATTTTATTTTCTCCTCAGCTGTGTCCATTTTTTAAGCAAGTTTCAGCTATCTTTTGTTTCTCCCATTGGTAAGTGAGCCCCTTAAGGGAAGTTTAGCAGGGAAAGTAGGATTCTGGGCATTGACACATGCTCACATTTATCATGTCTAAGGAAGATAAGGAATCTTGCAGTCAATTCATGCAACACAGAGAAGATAATCAAAAAATAGACTCACTGTGAGGCTAAGCAAGTAACTTTAATATTCTTATCCACTGCTGTAGTACCCTCCCTTTTAAAATTATGTCAGTTGAAATGTGAAAGTTCTTTGAAAGCACTGTCTACAAAGGCTGATTTTGTCTACCTTAGCAAAACGAACGATACCTTTCCTTAAGCTTACATTCTGTTTTCATTGCCTCTTTCTCACAATGATGAAAGGGTGCTGAATCTGAATGCAATCATGATTTTGAGTATAATAAATTCCAACATTCTTTATTTTATAATAATTCTAACATTCTTAGGCACTGAGAGGAATAGTGCAGGCATTTGAAATTCGATGCATGCTAAATAATGTGACTGACTGATATCAGGGATTACAGGTGAAGTATTTAAACGTTGAACTGTCCTTTGCTTTGAGTTTCCTTTTTAAATACCAAGAGCTTTTATTCATTCGCTTTTATCTATCAACATTTATATTGAGGATTCACTATCTTCTTTATAGATGTTTGGGTCAATGTTTATTCCTCAACCCCTATTAAATTAATCTAATTAAAATGAGGCTACTATTGACCTTTTCATTTCCAACACTTCTTAGTAAAATAAACAACACTGTCTCAGCTCCCTGCCTCCCACACATTTAACCTTTCCTTAAAATACCAGCAGTGATATGAGCTGACCAATGTACAATGTAGTAACAGCAAACATTGATAACATTATGTTTCAGGTGTCAGTCAGAAAGTGTACTCTTATGAATCCAGGCGCTTTTCACAGTTGTTTGACTTTATTCTATTTTGAGCCTTTTTCTATAGTTGACAAAAATAAAGCATTAGCTAACTGGGTACAGAGAAGCCAATAACTCACCCAAGATAAAAGACCTAGTGAGGGGAAGACGCCAGATTTGAACACAGACCCTTGACTTCCACCATACATTCTCCTAACAAAACGTTCCACTGCCTCCAGTGGAAAATCAGTTTCCTGCTGAAAACAGAGTTCCCAAATTTAGTAGCGATAATCACTGATACATTCTTATGAGAGATTAACAGATTGTATTAGGAATAAAAAGTTATTAGACTGTATACACTAGACCCAAGGTATTTTTTGTTTTGGTTTTGGGGTACAAGGATTTGAACTCAGGGCTTCCACACTGAGTTGCATCGCCTGACCTATTTTATTTTTATTTTGAGATGGGGGTCTCAGAAATTGATAAATTAAACAGCCTGGGCTTGAACTTGTGACCCTCCTGCCATCAGCTGCCAGAGTGCTGAGATTCCAGATGCGCTCTACCAAGCCTGGCCCAAGAACATCTTTGAAATTTATTTTTGCTGACACTTTTTAATATTTTGAATGACGTAAGATTCCATATCAAGTTGGAATACTGTCTGATTATGGAGAAATTGTAACTAGAGAAAGCGAAGTCTGTATTAATAATAAAATGTAAATAGTACATGTGGATGAAATATATATATCCCATAATAACTTATTTTGTATTTTTTTGTTTCTTCAAAAATCATTTCGATTAGATGTGCTTTAATAATTGCAAGTATGATTGTTATTATTTCACTTTTTAAAAGCCATCTTTATAACACATGCTTTCTAAGAAACTACATCATGCTACTTTTAGTAGAGGGGAAATAAAGAAATAGTAGTTTGGACCAAATCCTACGATATCATCTATATACTGAAACCCTCAAGTGTTGTACTATTTTAAATGATGATAAATCAACCCAAGTTGAGAAGAATATTTATTATATTTGGAATTAACAATAGCAAAACCAAATATTGCCTTCTGCAATATTCAGGGTGGAATTTAATGGAAATAAAATGATCCTGTGAAGTATGATTTTTCTGTTTCATACATTGTCATATTTTTGGAACCAAGATCTCTCTAAGATTACATTACTTTAAAAGTTGAAATAACTGCATTCAAGTGTAAATCAGACTGTTTTTCCTGGAGCTAATATCACCACTGTGGCCTAGTTTTACCTCTGCAGCCTTTATTTAAAAAAATGCACTAAGGCACCATCTGCTTAAATTAAGGAAAGAAAAAAGAGATTTCTTCTGTCTGCCTAAATTTGAAAACAAGTTCACTTGCAGTAAGAAAAGATTTTTACACATAAAAAATTTCCTTCAAATAAAGGAGAAAGTTTTTATATCAGTGGCACATTTCAGAAATACAGTACAGTTCTTTTTCTTCTTTTTTTTTTTTTTTAACCAATGAGTAGCTTTATGGCACCACAATATGCTTTAAAAGTTAAACGATAAATGTGTTAGTTTCGTTATTTTATTTTTCCCTAAGAATCTTTTAAATACCAAACATGAATCATCATCTCTGTAGGAAGAATCTCAAGTCCCTCTGGTGCTCAGAGGTTCCCATGTAACACAGGGCAATTATTGTGTAATTTACTGAGACATTGTACTTTGCTATCCCAGACCAAATAGCAGACCTCAAAGTGTAGTCACAGCTCGGCTCCTGAAACAACATACCTGGACTATATTTGGAAATTTCTGTGCAGACAAAACAATGTACTCTTGGAGGGGAGGAAATAATGAGAAGTGCAGCAGACATTATCTGGTTTCACTGTCTCTAATGATCATATTAACTGAATAATTGCCCGTTATTTTCTTTGTAGCATAGAGCCCAAGGCCAACATATTTACTTTCAAAGTGAAATGAAGACCTGAGAAGACAGCTTTCCGATGACTTTGGTTCTCATCCATCTCCCTTCCGACACTTTTTTTTTCATGCCCCAAACTGAGGCAACTATAAATGAGAGCCCTGCTTGGATAATAAATTGAATTTCTCTACTTCATTTGTGGTATTATTGTAAGTGGCTCTACACTCGTCTAGCAGAACCTTGTAAAGACAGCGGCTGCGTGTCTGTGCAGCGTACACACGTGTACAGCGTGAGTGTGCACACAAGTATGCATGAGAATAGAGACAGAGGGAAGACAAGAGTGTAAATATCACCAACAGTGTGTTTGATGCAAAACTTATTTTTAATGTGCTTAATGCCAATTTAGTGCGACAGATTGTAGATTGTGTTTCAGGTAATGTCTGGGCTTTGCAACTCAAATATTCCTCAGATGTGTACCTGCGTCATCCTCTCATCACCAGAATTCTCAGCCAGACTCAATGTTAGAAACTGGAATTAATGCCACCGTGTTCACCCCAGCTCCGGAGTTCTCCAGCTGTCTGGTTTCCACAGTGCTGGCAGTGGGTGCTCAAGCAAGGCTGCCTGCGCCTATTCTCTGCTTGAAAATCCTTCATGGCATCCAGTTCCTGACTCTGTGTTCTGACCTGGCCACCTCTCATAGTGTTTCTCATATCTGAGCCCTCTTTCTTCCCCATTTTGTTATGCTGGGGATTGGACCCAGGGCCTCACTCATGCTAGCTAAGAGTTCTGCCTGCCACTGAGCTACATCTCAGACCTTTTTTACTTTTTATTGTGAGACAACAGGCAAAGTCTTACTAATTTGCCCTGACTGACCTTGGATTTGTAATCCTCCTGTCCCAATCTTCAGAGTAGCTGAGATTTCAGGAATGTGCCACCAGGCCTGGACCTCATTACTTTTTGAGTAATCCAAAATTGCTTATAAATTTCCCGGATATGTATTCTGATCTGTTCCATTCTTCATGCCAAACACTGCTTCAACTTCTATGTAACAAACCCTTTCTTCTCAACCTGTTTACTAAAGCTGGTTAATATCCCATTAGAATCCCCTCCCTAGCTTGTCCTGGGAATATTTTCTGACCCTGAAGCTATGGCCCCTTTGTGCTTCCCTAGGATGCAATCTATATCTCTTATAGCATCAAATGCACCAAATCAAAATTAACAAATATATATATATATATATACACACATTTGCATATACATGTACAACTTAGGTTGTATATTACACATATATATGAAATAATATATACATATATATGTACACCTGTGCATCTACACATGCACATACTACATACACAGCTCTTTTATCTCTGGGGCTCTCTCTTAAGACCTAATGATTGGTTATCAAAGGTATTACAAGACTTCCTGCAACTGCCTTTCTGTACCAAGGACAGCCTTGTTCACTGTGTTATACTAGCTGGACCCTCTACTTAAAGAATACTGTGTCAAACACCTCTCTGGGGATCACTCAAAGTTTACTTTTGCTTCAGGCTAAGAACAATACTTTTGAGGAAAAACAATAACATGACTCCTACCTTTGAATTTTTCAGTTAGTTAAATTTTATATTTTCCATCCCATTTTGGATAACTGTAACAGTCACTAGGTACACATTTTGAATAAAAATTTGGGGTGATTATCACAGATTCTACAGTTGACAGAGTATATATATATATATATATATATCTTAAAAATGAGGTTGGGCTAAAGGTAGACTAGAAGTTAACATTCACAGCAGGAAGAATAATTATCAAATCCGTAAGTCAGTTCGACTACAGTTGAAATACATGTCTCTTTGGACTGTCCTTTCCAGAAAGAAATTGTTATGATTCTGATTGTAATTGACTCTTGAAGGATGATCATTTATTATTCTAAGTAAGACCTTATGCCTTGAAAGTAGTTCAGAACATAAAAAGTGCTGACTTACTCTAGTTCCCTGCTGTGAAAGGTAAATAAGTGAGATTCAAATGGGAGGTCACCATTTTATGGTAAGCATAACAACTTAGATGAAAGAAAACAGATAAAATTAAGCTTGGCAGCATAAAAATAAATAAGACATTGTTAATGAGTTGACTTCCTTTCTCCAGCTACTGACATTTCTCCAGCTTCAACATAGACTGCAATAATAACACTGGACTTTTAGTGATGTGGTTTATTCTATATATTTACTGAATGGCACCTTGATGCCAGATTCTCTGCTAGCTATTTAGGATGTAGGTGTGAAAGATCCAGTCTAGAACCTGGGGGAGTTAATAAATTAGTAGGACCACAGACTCATTCACTTTAAAATGCAGTGTTACAAATGCTAAATATACAAAATGCAGCCTGAAAGAGACAAAGAGAAGAAAACATCAGTTTAAGAGTATTTGAATGGCACTGCAGGAAAGATCCTTTTTGTGTTCAAATCAAAAAATACATGGAAATTATTTGAGCAGAGAACACAGTAAAATGTACAGACAGAGATAATGAAAGTTCCACACATTGAGATATTCATCAGGATATGGTGCATTCAAGGAATTCTATTAATTTGTATGACTATAATATTGGATGTTTTGTAGGGTAGGAGCAAGAAGTGAAGTCATAAGTGTAGTCAGATGTCAAATGATGGACAGGTATGTTTGGGCAAGTTTCAACTTCATTATGTTTAGAAAATAACAGTAGTTTTGCAAATGGAAAAATAATGGAATCATATTTGCATTTTACAATATTTCTATAGGATTATACCTGAATCAGGTTTGTATCAGAGATAGCAGGTAATTTTACTGTGGACAAGGAATAAACAATGTTGTAAGTAATATTTGGCTGCAGAGACAGAACCAGATGGGTGACTTATTTGGAATTAGATGCCATAGACCTCAAAACCTAATGTTATATGAAATGTCGATAATGAGAAGAAAATGGTCTCATATTTCTGGCTTAGAAAATTTACTGAATGATAATACTATTTCCTCAAGATCAGAAATAAAGAGAAGCCAACTTGCAGTGTTAGGAGAAGTAAGAATAATTGAATTTTAAATATTTTGTTTTTGAGATACTTTGGGATGTTTCAATTGACTGCATTGGTAGACAGAATAAAGTGCTTTAAAGTGTGAGGCCAAGAAGCGAGATTATTGGTACTAATTTAAATCATGAGAATAAAATTCACTCTAGAAAGGCATGCAGAATTAAAGAGGAGATTTTAACCATGTCAGACAAAAGAAAGAAAAATTCTACAAAGGGATCTACTGTCATAGGAAAGGAAAATATTCATTATATTAAACAAATAAGCCATTATTAAATTAAAAAGAGTATTATAGCAGAGTAATCAAAGATTCAGGGGTTGAGAAATGCACTGAAGTTGAGAATTGGTAAAGGTGGGAACTATTCTCCCCAAATACTTTGATGTGAGGAAAATGAGATGAAATAGAGTCTGATACTTGATTTTTACTTGGTTTTATAGCAGAGGAATGAACCTGAAGAAGAAGGAGGTATAGGCCAAGTCTTAGATGGGTTTAGATCTAGATTGCAGAAAGAGATCTTACACTTGAAAAGGAGGAGAAATTTTTTTATCTGTTGTAAAATGTGGGGTCCCACTATGCTGCTTGGCAGAAGTGATATACTTTGAGCTTCTTCCTACTTAATGGTTTCTGTTCCTCAGTATGATCAGAAAAGAAATCATTTGCCAAGATGAGGGCAAATCATAACATAGATGAACTAAAGTAACTGTGTGTTATTTGAAGAGATAAATGGCTCAGCAAAGTGAATTGCTATTGGCAATTCTCACCCCTTTTCTTCACTTTGTTCCTTTTATAGGCAAAAACAAAGCAGAAAAATGGACTTCCAATTCCTCATGTAGAATACCTTAACCCAGTGGAGGAGAACCTATAGTGAATGCGTCACAGTGGGCACACAAGCCAAATTGCCCCTAGCATGGATATTTGGGTTTAATTGCAGTGTTGGCACTTTGTGATAAATAAGTCAGTTTGAGATTAAAGTTTGGGCACTACTATGGTTGATACATTGTGTCAACTTGAGAAGTTTAGAAGTTTAACTGAGAGACTCAGCAGTGATCCAGGATCCTTACTTTGTAAATACCCTCATCCTGTGCAAGCGGAGGGCATGGAAGTGATGTGAGTGCTACACCCACCCTGAGGTTGGGGGGCAGGTGGCCTGTGTACAATGTAAGGCATGAGAAGAGGCTTGTTTCCTCTTCTTTACTCTGGTTGCTTTTGCTGGTTGCTGGTTTGAAGTGTTGCCCCAGTGTCATGCCACCCCGCCCTGGAGCCAACTGATTATGGATTGAAACTTCCACAAACAGTGAGTTAAATAAATCTTTTCTTCCTTTATTTTGGGTGTCTGGTGTTTTGTCCCAGAAACAAAAGAAAACTAACCAAGACAGCCACTTGGTCTCTAAAAATTTTGCCATCATTGCCTTAGTCTTTATGAGATATCTGAGCATGGTTGGCATCTGTAATGACCTGGCTAGAGCTTTGAAACACATGAAGCCATGTCTTGCCTTATCAAGTTCTTGGACAAAAGCCTTCCTTTCTTCTGTGGAAGGTGGGGATATTGATTGAGGTAAAATCTGTAATTTAAAGCCTCAGCTTACTGTCATCAACCACCCAGTCAGGGTTGGAGTTAGGGTTAGTGTTAGTTAAAGTTATACAAGTTAAAGTCATAACATAAATTAAAGTTATGTAAGAAATTCTTTTAGATAACCTGAGCTCCAATACCATTATTATTAACTCATCTTTTATTTCATATAAAAATCCATCAACATAACACCTAGGAATTTTTTTGGGGGAAGTACAGTTTTAATTTAAATTTTTAGAAAATACATAGTTCAATTTTGTTTTCGTACTAGAGAACGAACCCAGTCTTTCATATTGTACTATGTCCTCAATTTTTCTTATTTTTCATTTTGAGACATAGCCTTGCTAAGTTGCCTAAGTTGGGCTCAAACTTGTGGCCCTCCTCCCTCACCCTCCCAGAGTGCAGAAGTTGGAAGCATGTCACCGTATCTGGTTTATAATGGAGATATTTTACATTTACTGTATTTTAAGTAAGCTGACTTTTAATATCTAAAGCCAAATTCCATTCCAATTGCGCTTCTGAACAGTTTCTTTTTCAAATATTCATCAATATTTTAGTTCTAAATACAATAAATATATAATAATAATACATATATTAGTAAATTATTATAATAATTTTATTTAAATATCATGCACAGTAGAACTAAGTTACAAACATTGACATAGTGTAAGTACAGCAGGTACTGATCACGCAAACTTAGATTGGAGAGAATACAGACAGTTTAATTTATGAACATAGAAGTTTTATATATTGAAAGTATTTAACATTTAAGAGGACCTGCATGTTGTAAAGATACGTTACTGTGGATACCCTTTAAAATAATTAAAACTCTGACTTAAATTTGTCTTTCAAAATATGTTTTGCTAAGAATGGGTTTTATCCAATTTTGTTTACAGGGGAAGGCAATCTGTCTGCATTAAATGTCGGTGTAGAAGATTTGTCAATTACTCAAATATAAGGCAAGAACTATATGAAGTTATTCACCAGTGTTAATACAGTTTTTTTTCTCTTTTTGAATTCCCAAAATGGCTTTATCAGGCTCTCAAGATTCATTACAAATTCTAAACTCTTTCTCTCTATTCTTTGCTACTTTCTAAAAAGGAGAACAAATATCCTTAGATGGCTTTAGTGTATTATTTTGCAGCTGTGCCTAACAAATGTTTTAACTTTAGTGTAACATTAACCTTTTTTTCTTCCATAAATTACCCTTACAGTATGCATACACTCGGTTGGCCATGCACATCCAAGAGACCCCCCAAAGAAAAGAATCTCTGCAAAACTACCGAAGTAGTGAGACCGGCTTCAAGTGCTTTGTACACTCTACTTTCTCTATGCAAACGGCTAACTAAAGACATCAAGAGGATTCAACCATGAAGCTAATTGACTACATGGAAACATTAAAACTTCTCAGAACTGAGACTGTAAGCCAGTAAGAGAACAGTGAGATGCGCTGGATAAGGGAATTGGAGACGTATCAAAGCAAACATACTCTTTCTGTATTTCACCACGGATGTAAATACTATGAAATCTGCCTTCAAGTTATGTTTCTACATATGAATGACACCCTAGGTATTTGATTTCTTTGTACTCTTTTCCCTGTTGCTATAGTGAAAAGATTATATGACTTAACCTCTAGCTATTTTCATTTTCTATTATTTAGAGTACCTATGTCCTTAAATGTAAATTCAAGCACATTTAAAATGTCAGTGAAAATATTTCTCATTATATGCATAAAAGCAACTCACCAAAGGCTAAATATATATCTCTTCAAAGAGATTGCATCGCTTTGTATTATTATTACTTAAAACCTTTATCTCTGTAGATCTTATCCTTGGAGTCAAAATATCACTCTTGGATTGTTCAGCACTTAGTCACATACCTACCACTTAAATTCCTTGTCTAAAAAAACACTAAAAAATTCTACATATATGCAAACTCATTTTCCATCTTTGGATATTTTTATAATGCATAGTCATTACCCTGATCACCAACTTTTTATCTATTATCAGCTTGATAGTTGCAATGATTTTAGGTATATTTAATGAATTTTTCCTGCTTGTCAGGAGCTCTTTAGAATTTGCTTTGGTGCTGCATTGGTCCAGGTTCTTTCTTGCCTCTTCTCTGTTCTGCCATGTGCTCTGTGCCCTGAGATTTATCCTTTTGTACATGGCATATCCCGGCCACCCTTTGTCTTTTGGATTCTAGTGTTTATAGCCAAATGCAGGCACCACAAAGGGATTGAAGGCAGAGAGAATAGGATTATGTACTTCTTCTGCTTCTCCCTGTGCAGATACCTCATTTCTGGCAGGGACTAACTCCCATTGAGGTGACCCATTTCCTTGGTTCCAGTTCTTAGCTTCTTCTCCTATCTATTTTCTTTCTATAGCCCTTTACCTGGAATGACTTCCCACTGTTGCTAAGTCTCTGCACACTTTATTGTGGCTTTATGAGTCCTTTGCCCAACTTCATGACTGTGAGTAAGCCCTCCTTTAAAATGCCTTCATTTTAATACCTGTGAACTCTGTTTCCAGGTACGATCCCAACAGACTAAAACAGTAAATATGTAAACAATATAAATGGGTATAATAAAGAAAAATAATACAAAATCTAAGAGTGTGTGTAGTATCCATGCTTGCTTTTGCTTAGTCATAAAGCATGAGTTTTTCCATCGAGCATTTTAACTGCACAGAAAACCGATACATAGAAATGTTAAGTAATTTTTCTAAAGTCACACAAATTTTGTGTTTTTTTGGGATATTGTTTGTTCATCTGTTTGTTTGTTGACTATAGGGTTTCTCAGTCTCTATCCACTCTTCTATGGGGAAAACCTCTGGTCACTACTGTTAGGACTCTTAATTTATAACTTTTGATGGCTTCATAATCTAGGTTCCATCACATCCCCATTATTATATTAATCTCCAGGGGAAAACATCATATTTTTCCAAGATCTTCTATACTTTCAGGGTTTAGTAAATAACATATTCATAATTAGCTACTAGATTTTCTGTTGTCAATGGATATAAACTGTTAGTGACAGTTTGTTGGTTGGTTGGTTTAAAGCTCTTGGTTAACTTACTCTTTGCCACTAATTTAGTCAAGCAGTTCTGGCAATAACGAGGGAATATTTTTTTGTTTTTTTTCTTTCAGCTGCGCCTCCTTGCTTGGCGCACATGGGTTTGGCATTTATTTTTCCTCTCAGTGGGAACACTCAGGGCTGTGGGTGGCCTCTCTCCTGTTTAAAATGAAGTTGAAGAGGAAACATGGTGCTTTCCCAGTGAAAAAGAGAACATCTGTTCTGCTCCATCGAGAATAAAATTCGAGTGAGAACAGACCCAGGGAGAGTTCATTTGTCCCCTCCACTGCCCCTACTCAATAAACCCATTTTTTTTCTCCATGTGATGGTCCCCAAGCAGACAGGGAGGCAGCTTCTCTACCTTAAATCATGCGCTCTTCCTGCCAGGTGGACACACTTCCACACAGCCTCATCAATTATTGGTCAGTGAACCTGTGTTCCTTTGCTGTTTGGGATTGCCAAAGGAAATGAGAAAGCATTTCCTTGACTTATCTGTCTATCTATTTTCCCTTCTCTGAGAAAGAGGGATTTCTTTTGCTCCAAGTGTCCTCTTGGTCACATTTCTCCTCAAATCTCTGACAGTTCTACTCAGTTTTGTTACAAGAGCTACCAACATCACTTTCTTCTAAACATCATTTGTAAATCTCACTAAAATGTAAAATATTAAATTATGCCCATAATTACGCCTATCTACCAGCCTGTTTCTTTACTTTCCTCTACAGCAGAACTTTAGAGTCACCATGATCTATATACTTTCTGTAATTTCTCATCTCCCAATTCACTCTCTCTGCATCCAGCCATCAGCCTGACTCCAGGATTTCCATGGAAAACTCTCACAGAATTCTGGTCCATGTACTTCCTCAACAAAAACTAATGCACAATTTTCAGTTGCATAGCAACGTGCCTTATCTATGTGATTTTCCCATATTGACGCCTCCTTCATACTCCATCTCCCTTGAAACACTATGACAACTTTGCTTATGATCTATTTGGAAACCTCTGTGGTCATCCTTAGTTGTTTCCATGAACTGCTCTCTTCATCCCTCTGTTAAATAATAACAACCCTCAGTGTTCTCTTGAGAGCAGTTCTTTCTGGTACTACGGAGTTCTGTGCTCAGCAGCCTCCCTGACACTTGACAGAGACCACAAACTAAACACAGTCGGGGCACATCCCAGCATGTTTTCCAGAGCAAACATGCCCTGCTTCCCCAACCTCCCTTTCTCTATAAATTATACCATCCTGTTTTCAGCTTCACAAAACACAAACCTGAAAGTGATGCTAAACCCTTCCTATCCCTCACTCTCCCTTATCCAAAGTACCCTTAGGTTAATGATCACATCTACTGAGTTCTCTGGAATCTATCCTATCCTGAGTATCTCAGGATAGCTACTTTGGCTCAAATCCAACCTTCTCTTGAATATATAAAAAGACTTCACTTAGTAGCATAACTTTCATCCACCTGTACTCTATCTTCCAGGCTGTAGCCCATGTGATCTTTGCAAAATTGATGCATACTTTTAGAATAACTTTGAGTGTCCTGGAGTAAACTCCATCAGAGGTTTTGATCTTTTGTTTTAGCACACATTAGTGTATCTGGTGTATTAATGTATCCCACCTAAGGTATCTGGAGAGCCAGGAGTCCAGCATGGGGGTCGCACTGTGACACTTGCATGTTCTCCCATCACCACGTCCTTACTCCATGCCATTTGCTTTGCTGAGAGTGTCCTTTCCCTGTCATATTCTTTTTGGTATCCTGTTTAGGACTGTATTTTTATTTACAGTAAAGATTCAAAGTCACTAGGTGCTCTCCCTGGCCATCATAGAGTGAGTTAACCTCCCTTCCTTGGACTCTTAAAACTCTTCTGTTGTCCTAGAGAACATGCACATTCCAGAGTAATTTTGATGTATTTGTTTAGCTACTAGAGAGCTCCTTCTTTTGGTTTTTCTATCTATCAAATATTTTATTTGTAATACTGAGTTCAAACATTGACTCATAACAGTTTTTTTTTTTTTTGAGGACAGAAGATTTAACAGCTTTTCTCTGCACTATGTAATGTTGTGTGCATTTACTAAGTATTTTTGCTGCTTTCATGAAAAAGAAAAAAAAAATTACTTCTCTGAATTCCTGGCCTAGGAACTCAGTGAGTCCTAAAGGTGATGTAACAGAAAATGCACCCCGCCCCCACTAGTATACTTCAGTACTCCAGTTTCTTAGTTGCTCAGGTAAGAGCTCCTGTTCCAGTTCTGGCTGCTTCTGGTCTTTTAGAAACAGTTGGCCGCTGTGATGCATAGCTGGTCACTATGATGCACATCGCATAAACTAATCCCCAGTTGACAAGTCATTCTGCCTCTGTATTTCCTGCTTGCTTATCCCATATAAGCCCTAGACCACCAGAGATCAGGGTCTGATATTCTGGGAATGATCCTATTCAGTGCCTGTCGATGTAAATAAATCCGCCTCCAAGTTCTGGGTGTCTTTTCAGTGTTTCTGCTTAGTGCTGCAGTGAGGCTGCCATCAGAAGCCCTCTGTGTGGCTTTTTTCAAGACCAGCGACAGATGTTTTTCACCTAACCACGACCACTTGCCTTTTCTTACACTTAACCCTAAAACCTTTTCCATTTGGATGTCAGGAAAAAAGAAAAAGTATGGTGGAGAGCTTCTCCCTACTGGAAATGGAAACACTGGGAGCGCTTCCATGGAGTGGAGACTGTGAGTACCGCTGTACTAAACATGGGAATACAGGTATCCCTTCAAGAGCCTGACTTTATTTCCTTTGGATAACCTGGGTCATGTGGTAGTCCGGAGCCCCCAGACTTTTCCATGATGATTGTGGCAATTTATATTCTTTTCAGAAGTATGCAAATGTTTCTTTTCTCCAGGATCTTGATTGCTAAAATTTTAAAGTACACTTTTGAAAAAAGAAAAAAAGTATGATTTTTAAAATGAGTATATAAAAATAAAAATATTTCAAGATGTATCTCCAGGACATTGGAAAACCATTGGTTTGCACAGCATCTTGAGACTTGTAACAGTTTTTAAAGTTTGATAGTGGAAGTAAATTGTTAAGTGAATTATATGGTAGCTGGCTTTTCTGGTCACAGAGGAGCAAGGTCTGGGAGGAATTTGTAACTCAATGCAAAAAGCGCTTTCACCATTCACACCAATATCATCTGTGAACTCTTCCCTGGAGTCATAGGGTTGTGATGGTTACAAAAAGAAAAATATGAATTACACTTCTTTAGAAAATAGAGTAACCCTAATTTTGTGTATTCCAGAAATGGACATGTTTATTGAAGGAAAGAATATTTTATTTTATTCACTTAAAATTTCACAATATATTTTGTTATATCTTTGATTCTGATATTCTAAGACACACAAAATAAAACACTACGCAGTTTAAGGTCAGATTGTATAACTCCAGTATGAATTGAGGAAGGGGTTTATTGTTCTTTTTGTTTCAAAAATAAATGAAATCATACAATATAATGTTCTTTGTAACTACTTTGTTTCATTTGGCATAATGTTTGCCACCATGTATCTATGGTACAGAATTTTACAGTTCTTCATTTCTGTTTGGTGGAAAATTATATTCAATGGCATGGATATGGTATTCATTCATCAGTTCATAGAACTTTGGGTTGTTTGTCCCTTTGAGTTATTATAAATGCAGTTGCTATTAATATTTGTGTACATGTTTTCATGTGAACATAAATTTTCTTTTCTCTTGGATATTTACCCAGGAGTAGAATTGCTGGATCATATGCTATCTGCATAATTAAACTTTTGAGGATCTGCTAGTTTTACGAAGTGGCTTTACCCTTTTATGTTCCTTTCATCAGCATGTAAGTTTTCTAATTTCTTCACATAATCACTAGCATTTTATTTTTGTCCTTTTTATAATATAGTCATCCTGATGAATGCGGAATAGGTTAGGATTACAGTTCTCATTTTCATGTCATTAATGACTAATGAAGGTGAAAATTTTTCTATGTGTTCATTGGCTCCTTGTATATCTTCTCGGGAGCAATGTGTCCCCAGACCCTTTGGCTATGATAATGTTGAATATCTTTTCACTTGATGATTGATGTTCTGCATCTTTTTCAAAATGTTTACTCAGCTACATTCCTCACTGTGTTTTGAATTTTTTTAAATGTTTATCCAGATGCATTCCTTATTTTAAAATTTTGCTACTTGCCATTTCATTATCAAGTTGTGAGAATTCTTCATGTATGCCTTATGCATGCCTTGCCAGATATATTACTTGCAAATATATTTTCCCATTCTGTGGATTGTGTTTTAACTCATTAGTATCTTTTGCAGCAGAAAAGTTTGTGTTTTTGATTAAGAACAATCTATTACTTGTTTTCCTTTTATCATTTTAGTTTTATTATCACATGCAAGATTGTTTTGTTTAATACCGAGTCCTGAAGATTTAATCTTATATTTTCTCCAGAGTTCTACAATTGTAGTTCTTACACTCAAGTCAATGATCTGTTTACAATTAATTTTTGTCAGTTCCCATGCTGAAATCTTTTCAGTACATTTATTAAAAATCAATGAACTATAAAAGTGAATGTATGCTAAAGAATTCTTAATTCTATTCCATTGATCTGTATGTCCATCTTTATGCTATTAGCATGGGGTTTTCTTTGCTCTGGCTTTGTGATTAGTTTTAATATCAGAGACTGCAGGTCTTCTAAATGTGTTCTTTTCCTGAATTGTTTAGGCTATCCTGAAATGCCTTGATTTTATATATGAATTTTAGGAACAACTTGTCAATTTCTGGAAACAAAACATCACCATGAAATGCCATGACACACGCAAGGCAACAAAACAGCCTGCTGGGAGTTTGATAGGAATGACAATGAATTTGAAGATCATTTTGGGACAAATTATCACCTTAAAAATTGATCTCATGGGTATAAAATGTTTTTTATTTGCTGAGATCTTTTAAAAATTTCTTTTGTCAATGAACTGTAGTTTGAATCCTGTAAATTTATACTTTTTTGGTGGCACTGGGGATCAAACTCAGGGATGTTTTACAGTTCAGCTACCAATATCGCCAATATTCTCTCTCTCTTTTTAAATTTTGAGACAAGATCTCACTAAGAAGCCAGGGCAGAACGTGATTTAGGATCCTCCTGCATCAGCCTTCCAAAGTGCTGAGATTAGAGGCATTAATCACTGTGCCCAAATGAGTGTCAATTTCTTTTATTGAACACTTTCCTAAATATTTTATTTTTTATGTTTTGTGCTTGGTGTTTTCTTATTTTATTTGAAATATTGTATTACTGATATATAAAGATAAAATAGATTTTGCTTATTGACCTTATGTGGTGCAATTTTACTGAATCCATTCATTAGTTCAAACACAGTTACAGTAGGTTTTACTTGGATTCATTAGTCATAAGCTCACGACATCTACAAATAGAGGGAATTTTACTTCTTGCTTTCCAATCTAGATGCTATTGTTACACTTTCTTCTCTGATTGCCATGATTAGAATTTCCAGTGAATTGATGCATAGAAGTAGCAAGTGCAGACATCTTTATCCTGTTCTTAATCTAACAGGGAAATTTTCAGGCTTTTACCATTAAATGTAAAGTTAGCTGTGGTATTTTTTATAGATGCCTGATATTAGTTGCAAGTTTTCTTCTATTCCTTGTATGTTCAAAGTTTTTAGCATGAAAAGGTATAGTGCTCCATCAAATGGTTTTGTCTTACCCATTGTGATCATGTCTTCTTTTTTCCTCTTTTTAATATGTGTTTAATTGATTCAAAATCTCATGTTGAACCAACCTTGCATTGCTGTGTGCATTGAGTACTATTTATTCACAGTACATAATATTTTTATCACACAGAGTACATAATATTTTTATCTGCAATATTACTGTTTTGTTGAAGTTTTTGTGTCTGCATTCATAAGAGAAATGTGTCTGAAATTCTTGCTTGCTTAGTTTTGTTTTGATGATGTCTTCATTTGGATGTATTTTCAGGTGAAATTAGCTTTATGGAATGATTTAGAGCTGTCCTTTATCTCCCTTCTGTATTTTGAATAGTACATGTAGATTCGGTGTTAATTCTTCTTTCATGTTTAGTAGAATTTTCTCATGAAGTTATCTGGGCTTTGGCATTTCTTTATGAGAAGAGATTTATAATAGAACCTCTTAATTTTTGTAGTTTGAATTAATCAGCTTTCTTTTCAGTGATAAGATGCTTGAGCAAATTAACCAAAAAAAGGAGTGGTAGCAGGAATAGTGGCTCACACCTATAAACCCTGATTCTTGGAAAGCTGAGACAGGTGAATCAAGATTTCAAGACCAAGTTGGACAACTTAGGAAGATTCTGTCTTAAAATAAAATTTAAAAAGAGACCTGGAGATATAGCTCAAATCAGAAATCTTAGAAAGTACAAAGCCCTGGATCCAGTCTCCAGTACTACAAAGTAATTGTGGTGTGTGTGTGTGCGCGCAGTGTGTAACAATGGTTTACTTTGGCTCAGAGCATGGGAGGTTCCAATCCATGATCAGCTGGTCACACTGCCTTCAGACCTGTGTCAAGGAAGCACATTTTGGGGGAGGGGGCACATTGTGAAACGAAGTTGTTTACCTCATGACATTCATAGAGTGAAGAAAGAGGAAAAGGCTGGCAGCCCCGGTACCCCTTTGAGGACACACACCCACTGATGGAATTCTTTTTCCCACTATATTCCTCCACCCTTTCAAGTTTCTGTCTCTTGCCAGTAGCACTACACCCTAGCAACCAAGCTTTTAACATATGAGTCTTAGGGGAACAATTATCCAGACCATGTCATGCTTCTATCCCAATATTTTGTTGAGACAATTCAGTAGTTTTTGTCTTCCAAGAATTTGTCACTTTTATCCAATTAATCTAATGTTTTAATGTACTTAGTCTTATCAGTTATTAGAATGTCAAAGAAATGACAAAAATGATACTTTAAAAGACTACGTAAATAATATTGCATGTCATTTGATATGAAAAAGTTTAAATGAATGCATGTTTGGTAATTAATTTCAATTTGTCTTTAATACTAGATTAATTTCTTGATAAAATAATGCCTGAGTAATCATTTATTGTCCCTTAAGCTCTGTACTATGTGTGACTACATCCTTGATGTTTTACATGTGTTCCTTTCCATCCCTGACCTTCCTATCTACTGTTTCCCTGGTGTTAGTGTCTTACCTTCCATCACATCTTCCCTGGATACCTTCAACACTCTTCTGATTAGTTTGCCTTTGTTTTAGTCTTGAGTATATTTAAACAGTGTTGCATGAATATCATTTTTTAAGGTTCTTTACTTATTCCCTTAAAGAAAGAGAACAAAATCAAATTTTGAAATTTCATTGCATGTCAAAAACACTTTCTATTCCACACAAAAGTAATGTATCTTCCCATGGAATATGAACATTTCTAACACAGTGCTTCAGACACAATTCTGTACTGGCCAGGAGTCCTCCAAATGCTACTATAAGCATAGAAAAGAAGGAAGAAAGAAAGAAACTCCTAACAGCATGAAAATGCTACCATGAACTCCTTAAGTTGAATGCAGCAGAAGCAAGCAAGAGGCTGAGAGATGAACCCAAATCTTTTAAAGATAGTGTCTTAGTTACTTTTTACTCATTGCCGAGACAAAATACCTGATGCCCAAAATTAGGGAAGGAAAGGTTTATTTCTTACAGTTTCTCAGAAGTTTCAGTCCATACTTAGTTGGCTCCAAGGCAGCATGGTGTGGCAGGGCTGCTGTTCATGGTGGCTGCAACTGCAACCACCAGGCGCACTGGCAAGAGAGAGAGGAAGCAGGCAAGAGGAAGACCAGCCTCATTTATACTGTATGTTGGCTCCACCCCTGGGCGGGTACAACACTCACATTGCCAATCTCCATGCCAGACTCTATACCATCAAAAATATATGAGGACTTGGGGGTACATAGTATATCACCCAATATGGATAGTCAATGATATAATATGGAAAATTATAAGTATTTGCCTATATTGACTCAAATACTTCATATTAGCAGAGTGCTATATTGAAGTCATTTTCCTTAACTCACATTTTGAGAAAAGAGAATTTGAGAATCTAGAGAAATAACTATTTTGAATATAAAATAAGATTGTAGGTACTGTGTGCTTATCAAGATAAGATTGAATATAATCCTGTATCTTTTCTTGCTCCAAAAGGAATTTAGTTTAATTTAACTTTGAATTATTGCTAGTATGTAAAATACAAATCTTTCCAGCTTTATAAAATGTCAGTGTTGGAGTATCGGTTTATTAATTTTGAATATTTATATATTTATAATTCTTGATTAAAATATTTAAGATTTCAAACATTTAAAATTTTAATTTAAAATACCTTCATTACAGCAAGATTTCTTGAGCAGTTTAATTTTTGATATATTTTATATTATATAGCAAGATAAATCACCATATCCTATGAAACTACATTAATCCATTTCGAGGGCTCTGCCTTTGATGACCTATCCATTTCCAATAGGCCCAACTTCTTAAAGGCTCAACTACTTTTTAATACTACCATGCTAGGAACCGTCTTCCTGTACATGAGTCTTCAGGAGAGCAACTGTATTTTAACAACAGCAACCATGATATTTGGTTTTATGAACAGTTGCTATTTTGGCCACGTGCTATGGCCCCACAACTGTAGTTCTTGCACGTTGGGGAGCTGAAGACTGAAGGATCAGAAGTTTGAGTTCCACATGGGCATTTAAAGCAAGACCTTGTCTCAAAAAAAAAAGAATAATGATCTAGAGATGTAGTTCAGTACAAAGACCCCAGGCTCAATCCTTGGTACCACACACACACACACACACACACACGCCAAATTCAATATTGCCAAGTTATTGTGCTGTCTATATGTAGAAAATTTCATTTCTTACAGTGAATCCTCCCTTATCTTCATTTGCCCCTTTTCTGAAATCTTTATTAGTTAAAACATGGTCACAGTAAATTTGCAGAATACCAAGAAAAAATGCTAAAAGAATGGTAATCAACTTTTGTTATCTCTCCT
Organism: Dasyprocta punctata; assembly: GCA_004363535.1. Taxonomy (NCBI): domain Eukaryota; kingdom Metazoa; phylum Chordata; class Mammalia; order Rodentia; family Dasyproctidae; genus Dasyprocta; species Dasyprocta punctata. The sequence continues at coordinate 31,325 of RJWM01008707.1, forward strand.
TCAATGTTTATACAGAATGTGTACTATTCAAACTCCTATGTAGATTTACAATATTTAAATAGTTCAGTCTTTGGGGCTTGGTGTCTGAGAAAGCTATGCTAGAGTTATAACACTATAGTTTGCATTAGAAGAACATGTGACCCCCAGTCCCGGAAAAAAAAAAAAAAGAAGAAGAACATGTGACCTACTGTGTACTATGGGTTTATCAACTATACATTAGAGATAAAAATATCTTCTCTATAATGTTGATATATTAAGTTATACAACAATGTAGTATCTCATACTCATTGACTAGTTATAAGTATCAGTTTCATTGTTATTATTAATGCATGAATAATTTTTATGTTTAACTTTTGAGATTTTTTTCAGAAATGGCATAAAAAGCTACAGCTGTCATTGGAACCAAATAGAGCAAATCATGATCTTTATAACAACTATATTTATGATGTAGTTATTGTTAATCATTTTTGACCAAGCATATGTATACATCAGCTGATTAAAATTGAAAATTAGTAAGAATATATAGAAATCTAGATATTATTTTCAGTCAAAAAGGTATGTGTTGGCTGAAGTAGAACAGACTACCTATATAAAAAGCATGTATAGTAATCTCAAATTACTTCTAAATCCAGGAGAAGCATATGTCAACAAATATGTCCCCAAGTCTACATTCACCATTCACCCGATATGTACATTTAAAGTGTAGTATTAGAGCATGTGTGTGTGTATGTGTGTGTGTGTGTGTGTGTGTGTGTGCTGATTATAACTGAACCTTGGGTAATTAGTGGCTGGGTAATTATTGAACAACTGAACGTGAAATGCTCTTTAGTTGAATGAATCACCAAAATGACTGAAAAGGAGTCAAGAAGCCAGATGTCTTTGCTCATCAGTATAATAAAAATATCTTTTACCATTTGCTCTTTCTTTAATAAAAGTCTATCTTCAGTGCAGCCACAAAGAAAGGTGGGAAATAAAAAGCTTATAACAACTGTTATTCTAGACTGAGGTATGAAGCTTTTTGATAGAGTGGTGATGATCTAGTATGCAAAGGGCCCTTGATTCAATCCCTAACACAAAAAAAGCTATTCTTGGATACAGGATAGAGTTCTCATCAGAAGGAAGAGATGAGGCAACTTATTTTAATGATATTTAAAAATTAGGAAGAAGGAAGAAGCAGGAGAAGAAGGGAGTGGTCGAGGAGGAAGAGGAAGAGAAGGACAAATGATTAAAATGACTTATGTACATGTACCAATTCCCCACTATGAATACAATCATTATGTATTGAAAACCTGTTCCAATAAAAATTAAAAATGAACTTGTAATTCTATTCATAAAGGGGAAATTGAACGTTTAAATCTGCTTAGATTTATTTAAAATAAAAAAATTTAAGTAGTAGCTTTGAACCTTTGTACTTCTGATCTTCTCTATAGTATTTATTTATTTAATTTTTTTTTTTTGGTTTTTTTTTTTTTTTTTTTGCAGCGCCGAGGATTGAACTCACAACCTCGTGCCTGCCAGGGCAGGTGCTTAAGCCACTGAGCCAAACTCCCAGCCCTATTTTTTGAGGCAGGGTCACACTATGTAGCTCAGGTCAGCCTTGCACTTGCGTTATAGCCCAAGGTGGCCTCGAACTCACAATGCTCCTCCTACCTCAGCCTCCCGAGTGCTGGGATTAAAGGTGGCTGCCCCCACACCCGGCTCTTTATTATATTTAACTATGAAAGTCATCAGTAAAATATTGCAGTAGGCCAAATGAAGAACTCTTTTCATCATGACTCTGCTATACTTTTCCATTGTTTAGTCACAAGTTATTTTAATTTCATTTTTAGTATGCTACTATTTGAAAAATTCAAGCATGTTTTCTATTTGAATATAAAGCAATAAGGAATGAGGTATATGAGCAGGAAAGTGTATTTTTGGTTGAAGGTCAAAGGCCGAGAAGACCTACTTTTGAAGCACAGAGGAAATTAACCTGAAATTCAGGTAAAATTAGTTTTAGGGGGCAGGATAATCTATTTGGCCAAGGATATATTAGGAGTCAATTTCTCGGAAGATCTCTATTGCAATCTATCCACTTTATAAGCCCTAACTAAACTTTACTTTGTATAACTTGAGTGCATACTATGTGTAAATGATTTATTTTCCTAAGGATCCCATGAAGAATAATATACCTACTTTATATATCACAGAAATAAAATTCACCTAAGTTAATTGGTAGAGCAGCTTAGGTTTTCTTAAACTAAATCAGTAGTCAGAACAAGATGGACTGAGTGGATCGCCACAAACGTGTCATTATTTAGTCAGGGCTCTGGAATGCAAATTCTCAGTCAAGTTGTTAAAAATCATTTATCTTAGTTTTAAGCCAGATAAGAATGTGTGAAACATAGTCCCTGTTCTCAAAGAAACAACAGTCCTATTGGACACAGAACAAACACCAAGATCCACAGAAGAAGAAAGATGTCAGTAAATACACTGGAGTTCAAAACTGATAGAGCTGTCTTACAACGTTGGGGGAATTCTTAAAACGTTTTATGGAAAAATCTGTCATTTGAAATAGAAAAAGAATGGACACTGGGAAAGAAGTCTCAAAGAATTAGAGGAAAGAGAAAGCAGTCTTATCTATTGGGTGGTAGTGAAGATAGATTGTGACAGGTAGAGACTGTGACAGACGGAGGGTGATGAGAAAAAGCTTATGCTTGGGAGTGTTTGCCTCAAACTTTTCTATTTTCCATCCACTCCTAGAATCACTAGTGCCAAAATTGTCCTCTCTCTGGTCCAGGCATTTGAGCACACATCAGGACTCAAGTGGGTGTTGGTCTTAGTTATTTGTTTCCCTTTATATTACTCAGCCTCCTACTCCGTGTGTAGGGTTGATTCAATACCAAAAGAGCTCAGGAACCCATGATTACTCATGGGCTTGTGGTTGGATCTTGACTCCAGAAAGCAGGTTTCACAGATAGATAGCCCTGCTGCAGATATAATAAGTCATTTGTAGATCTGTGTGAAATTGGACCACCAGCATTGCACCAAAGACATAATTCTCCACTTTCAAATTAGATACAGCATGAGTTTAGAGCCCTGGGTCAAGAGTCAGTATTGATTCCAAGTGTTGAGTCACTTGTGTGTAAAACATTATGAGAAAATGCACAGAAGACTTGAAAAGGTACTTCCAAAAGGAAGATTCACAATGCAAGTGTGCTCATGTACAAGTGCTTAATGTCATTAGTCACTGGAGAAACGTAAGTTAAAATCCCAGTAACATATCACTACATGATCATTCAATTGGTTAAAGCAAAAATCATACAACACCAAATGTTGCTGAGAATGAGAAACCACTGAGACACTCAAACTTTACTGTGAAAACAGCAAATGCAAGCACCATTATGGAAATCGCTGTAATATTTTCTCATGAAGTTACACGCACACCTTGTCTATAACCCAGTAACTCTGCTCATAGGAGTTAACTCATAAAAAAAGAGAATATATATATTGTGTTAGTTACTTTTCTCATTGCTGAGACAAAATACTCGACATCCAAGTTAAAGGGGAAAAGGTTTACTAGCTCACAGTTTACAGAGGTTTCAGTGCACAGTCAACTGGCTCCAAGGTAAGGTGGTACCTCAGACAGACATCGCAGAGGAGAAACAACTGATGGTAGGCAGAAGGTAACAAAGCAATCAAGGGGTAATCACAACTCTTTCTACCCCTTATAGTTTATTCAAACTGCTTAGGGCAAGTAGCAATCACTCCTTTAACCCTTGTGCCCTTGATCCTAGTATTGCACTGTGAATCAGTCTCAGCATCACACATTATAGATCCAGTAACCTCTGAAAAAGCCCCACCTATGACTGCATGAGGCTTTGGAAGGGAGACAGCTAGACACAAACCGTAACATGTGTATCAAAAAATTTATATATGAATGTGCATAGAAGTTTTATTTATAATAGATGAAAATTAAAGAAAGTCAAGTGTTTGTCAAGAAAAAAAATTTTTTTTAAAGAGCATCAAAATTAAACACCCTACAGCAATAAGTGTGGGCATTTGACATTTGCAATAACAGGGTTTAATCCCCTAGGATGACATTACACTGAGTTAAAGCAGCTGGGTGCAAATTAGCATATAGCATATGGTTCAATGTATATGATACTCTAGAGTTGGTGAAATTAATGTATGGTGAACCAGTTTAGAAGCATTGATCTCTCTGAGATAGTGATGAATAGAATTGGGTGGTAAGGGCTGACTGAAAAAGAGGAAAGGGTTTCATAGTGCTAATGGCAATGTTATTTTCTTGATAAGAATATGGGTCACATGGCATAGAATTTGGTTAAAATTTAAAGGCTGTATTTTTCAATGTAGACAAATTAGACCTCAATAAAATTTAAAAAAGAAATCTTTAAAAATTTGTAGAGACAAATTATTATAAAGAATTTTAATATATTCCCTACAATTCTCTCTAAAGTCTATTTTCAAAACTTCTAGGTTTCATTGTTCATAACACTTGACAACTCAAAAACTACACCATGGTCATGCACCTGAGAAGTAGTAAACTCAATAATTAAACTTTGGAAGTCCTTTACTCTCTCTCTATTTCTTAAAATCTCTCCTCCCTTCTAGCATGACTGAAAGCCTAAAATATTCAGTTCATTGTATGAGCTCATCACATGGAATGCACAGCTAAAACAATTGCACATACAAATAAAGTTAAATCTCAACACAAGTTTTTCTAACGCATGTGGCAGAGATTAGCACCTGTACTGGACTCATGTTCTCAACTACCCCTTCTGGCCAACAATCTTGTCAGAGTGTTACACCATCTAACGTATCCTGAGGATAAGAAACGTCCCCATGTTTACCAGACTCTTTTCATGAAGCTTTGCTGTGCAGATTTGATGGATAAAGACAGTGTTGTGAATAAGTGATAGTAAAATTCTTACAAGCAGATAATATTAGAGGAATAGCCACATTTTTTAGATGCTTCCAGTGTGCTGTGTTTTGAGTAAAGGCTCTCTTTCCAGGTGTCAATCTTATGTTTCAGTTTATATAAATTGCTCTAAATTATGCAACACTAAACACTGAAGTGATTTCAAAAATTTAAAAACAACTCTGTGCATATAAAACCCATTGCACTTCTTATGCTTACTCTGTTATATTGAATATATTGAAAGAATGAAAAGATATTTTTTAGCCACTCTTTCATTCATTCAGCAACTACTTAAGCAGTGCCCAGTATATATTGGTAGCATTGTGTTAGGAGTTAAGACTTAAAAAAACAGTAAGATACAGTCTTTGCCTCCAGGGAGCAGACAGTCATGGGTGGATGAATAACTGATGTATTATAATAGATGCGTATATCAGGCAAAGTGGTGAAAGGACCCTCAGGAGATGAACATGAATTTTCTCTTGGAAGATACTTTTCTGTCTCGTTTTCCAGGGTTATTTTCCATGAGGCAGGTATGTTTTGGATTAGCAGCGAAGAGATCCACAGCCATGTGTTGTTTTAGTGGTTGGAGTGTAACATAAATTGAAAACCATAAGTTCAAAGTATCTGGCTGTTTACAGGAATCCCACCGCACAGAGAACTGGCATTAGAGTGTTAGATTAGTCATCTGTATTAACAGTTCGGATAAACACTTGCTTGTTAATTATAACACACTCTATACATTTCCTCACCAAAAAAAAAAAAAAATTGTTCTCAAGGTAAAACAGACTATTTGAAGTAGGGTAGATTTCATGAGATATATTTAGAAAGAAACAAGTTGCTTAAGTTTTTTTTTTTTTTTTCAGAACTGTTAAAGGGTTTTGGGTAAAGTCACAGCTCAAAAGCCTAACCCTGAATCCTCAGTGTAAAGAGATTTTACCAGGTCCCAGGTATTTTCCATGGATTCCCTTCAGCCATGCTTCTGCAAATCTAAACAGCCCAGCTAGCTCCTGGGTGATTTGTTACTTTGTGCATTAGTTGCTAAATCTCACACCTGCCAGGGTGTCCTCTGATTCCTATCTTTTCCTGAAACATATTTCTGCATCATTTTGTGGGGTAAGAGAATGAACACCTGAGTAAGACATCCATAAGAACAAATCTATAGGTGAGAAACTGTTCTTGCTAACAAAACCCCTAACTGTATAATTCTCAGTAGCAGAAGACAGCACTCACTTGAGTATAATACTTTCTACCCTGCTATTTTCCTTCACTGAACTGCATATTTACATTAGTATATATTTGCCTCATTTCTCTAAGAATTTAAGGCATCTTTGTGGTCTTATTTTTAGTAGAACTACACATTCACTTATTTGTTAACAGATGAATTCTGACACAGTACTTTAGGTACATTTGGAAGTACACAAATTTACACACAAACACACATACACACCCACACACACATGCAGTCCTGGATCAGAAAGTTTTGATTAAATTTTAAACAAACCAAAGCTTCCTTTAAAGTCAATAAGTACTTACCTGCATTCCTCTTTTATGATTGAGCAAACCTAGGTTATAGAAGACAAAAGTAAGCAAAAAAGGCACATTTCTCCATCTTTATGGACACGTTAATGATTTTGGAAAAGATTCATATTTTAATTGTACTACTGACTTATCATGGAGTTAACATGTCATTTAAATAACAATTCTAAGAAGTGTCAATATTATTAAAAGACAGAACTTTTACTTCCATAGGTATAGAAAGAAAAGAATACTTAGTTCTATCCACAAGACACCCTTGCCAGTTTGGATACATTACACGCAAAGGCATACGCTCTGCTGAGCACCTTTGTAAGTTAGGATATGCACAAATGGACCTCGAAAGGAAGAGAGATTATGAGCTCAAAGATTACAAACCTTAAGGAAGAATTTGCCTTCCTTGGATTTGAAACTGAGTATGTTCCCATGTCATAAAAATCTCAGGGGCAAGGATGACTCTGCTTCATACATGCACACTTTTAGAGAAATATGGGTTTATTTAAGTTTCAAGACCAGTTAGGGATTTTTATCCTTTATGCTTCTAGATTTAGCATATATCTTTATCTGTTTGCTTCTAGATTTAGCATATATCTTATTTCTTGGTTTGACAGCATATTGTAAGTGTCTCATTAAAAACAAATAATATAAAATAATTTTATCTTATTTTAAACAGAAAAAAACAAAAATAGCAATAAAACAGTTTCAAACCAGGCTAGTAGGAGAATAACAATAATTAATATACTGCATATTGTTATATTCATAGTAGTTGTTCAAAGCACAAGACATAAGCATGAAATGTCCAAGAGTATTAGCATAAAACTTTCTTTTCAACAAACTAAGAAAAACTAGTTGAATAACTATCTCAACTATTTTGTGTATATACATATAAATTTTTCCTTTTCCCTCCCTCCTTTCCTTTCCCCTTTCCCCCATTACAGTTTTTCTTTTGAACAATATCTTCCCAATTGGCAATATCTATTATACATTTTGGATCTTATTTACTTTTTCAGTTTCTTACACTAACAAGACAATACAATGCTTACATATGTGGGTCTGATTTGTTTCACTTATGAGTGTGGTCTCAAGTTGCATCCAACTTTTTTTTTGTGTGTGTGGCACCAGGGATCAAGCTCACAACCTCGCTCCTGCCAGACAGGCGCTTAAGCCACTGAGCCAAATTCCCAGTCCTGTTGCATCCACTTATGAGTATGGTCTCAACTTCATTCTTCTCTATAGCTGAGTAGTATTCCATCATATAAAAGAACCACTTCATTTTATCCATTCCTCAGCTGATGGGCATTTGGGTCATTTCCAAGATTTAGCTATTGCAAATTGTGCTGCTATAAACCTGGGTACACACATATCACTGTGGTATGATGGTTTTACTTCTTCTGCGAAGATACCCAGAAGGTGAATAGCAGGGTTGAAGGGCACCGCTAATCCTAAGGAATCTCCACACTGATTTCCACAGCAGTTGCACCAGTTCACACTCTCACCAACAGTGAAGAAGGGTTTCTTTTTCCACACAACCTCATCAGGATTTCTTATTGGTTGATTTCTTGATAATAACCATTCTTTCTGGGATGAAACGGAATCTCAGTGTTGTTCTAATTTGCATCTCTCGAATGACAAATAATGTCGAACATTTTTTCATATATTTATTTGATGTTTGTATTTCTTCTTAGACGTGTGCATTCATCTAAGATGCCCATTTTTAGATTGAGTTTTTGAATTTTGGGGGCCTGATTTTTTCAAGACTTTATATATTCTAGATATAAGTCCTTTGTCTGAGGGACAACTGGCAATATTTTTTTTATAACTGTGTGGGTTGTCGTTTCACTTTCTTGGTGATTTCTTTTGCTGTACAGAAGCTTTTTAATAAGGCAAGATCCAATTTGTTGATTTTTTGTATTATTTCCTGTGTGATCTGGGATTTGTTCATGAAGTCTCTGCCTATACCTATGTCTTCAAGATTTGTACCTATCTTCTTTGAAAGTATATTTAGTGTTTATGTTTTAATATTTAGATCTTGGATCCATTTTGGCTTTAGTTTAGTGCATGGTGATAGGCATGGGTCTAGTTTTAGGTTGTGGTATGTGGAAAGCCAGTTTTTCCAGCACTGTTTTTTAAAGAGATGTTCTTCCAGTGAACATGTTTCGCTCCGTGGTCAAAGATAAAATGGTTTAGTGTGTTTGGAGTTGCATCTGCACCTTCTTTTCTGTTCCACTGATCGTTAGATCTGTTGTTTTGTCTTGCTTTGCTTTGTTTTGTTGCCAACGCCATGTTGATTTTACTGCAGTAGCTTTGTAGTATAATTTCAAGTCAGGAATTGTGATGTCCCCTGACTCGCCTTTGTTGCTCAGAATTGTTTATGCTATTCCAGTTCTCTTCTGGTTCCAAATGAATTTTAGGAATATTTTCTCTAGTTCTGTGAGGTTTGCTAGTGATACTTTGGTTAGGATTGCATTAAATCTGTATAACAGTTTTGGGAGTGTGGTCTTTGTGACTATGCTGGTCTTTCTTATCCATGAGCAAGGAATATCTTTCCATTTTCTGATTATCTTCTTCAATCTCCATTTTCAGAGTACTGTGGTTTTTAATGTATATGTCTTTTACTTCTTTTGTTAGATCGATTCCTAAGTATTTCATTTTTTGGATGCCTTTATAAAGGGTACAATTTCCCTAATTTCTCTCTAAATTCATTGCTTGTGTACAGAAATGCTATTGATTTTTGGGTGCTGACTTTGTATCCAGCTGCACTACTGAATTTGATTAGTAAAAGTTTTTTGAGAACACGTTTAACATTAGTCTTCTAAAAATGCCCCTCCCTGCCAAATACATTTGTTCCAAGGTTCTTATCATTTTCTGAAGGAGCTCTAGAATTTCTCTTTCTTGATTGTCTTTATGAGGCATTACCAGAAATACAGAGAATACTGCCTGCTGTAGCTGAAAGTCATCCAACAGAAAGACAGGTTTCTAAAGAGACCACAGTGTGTCTTCATCCACTCTTTTCACTGTGTCTGGCATTGTAAGGCTTCTGGCTCTTCCTCAAGGTCAAAATGACCATGAAAAGTAAACTTTTTTGTCATCAACTCAGGACACTGAGGCAGCTACTTCAGTATCACTAAACACACTCATGAAAGAGGACTTGTAGAACTGCTTCAAAAAGTGACAAGAATTAGCTGTGCACAGGATCAAGCTCTAACTGGTCCTGTGACTCAGCGCAACCCACCAAGGGAATGCCTGGCCAGCCTCGCAGGACATAGAAGTACTGAGCCTAGCCCAGCCCAGGACCCCAGAGCTGTTCATCAGGGACTGGCCAACATAGCTGCAGAGCCTTGGAAAGCTTGGGCTCTGCCCATCAGAGTGCAGGGCTCAAGCTCCATTGTTCAGTGGAGCAGCCAGCACAGCAGGTCCTAGAGGTTGCGGGCTCGCCCAGCCAGGAGCAAGAAACTGGCACTGTAGGACTGGGACTCACCCAGCCTTGCCTGGCACTCCAGAGGTTCTGAACTCCTTGCAGCCAGACTCAGGGTCCAGGTGGTGCCACACTCTGGGGTATGCTCCGCCTAGCAGCCTGGGTCGGGGAGGTCTCAGCCCCAAAAAGTAAGGTGGAGGCTCCACCAGCACACTCTGGGAGTGTGCCCTCACTAGCTGTGCACAGGATCCAGCTCTACCTGGCCCCGCAACTCATCGCAACCCACCAGGAGAAAGCCAAGTCAACCTCACAGGACACAGATCCACACAGGTCCCAGAAGAAAATGACAAAACAAAAGACCAAGAGGCAGTCTCAATCCCCCAGCCCACTGAGAACAAACCCAAGAGACACTGAAATGGAAAACAGTGGGAGTCACACAACTGAACTTTCTGAAATGATAGCAAATGCAGAAAAGAAACAGCTTGAAGACGCTATAGAGAAACTCAAATCAGAAATAATCTCTCAGCTAAAAAATGAAATGACAATCATTATTAAAGAAGCGTTGTGTGTATCTAAAGAAGAATAAGATAAAAAAAACAAGAACATAAGAAAATGATGGAAACTTTGAATGAACAATATAAGACACAAACAGAATGCATGAAAGAGATTCAAAGGGAAATGCAAGAAATGAAAAATTCTGTGGAAAGTTTGAAAAATCACTTGAATGAAGCTGAAGATAGAATCTCAGATCTTGAAGACAGCATGGGAGCTTATGGCCATGAAAGAAAAGATCTCTTAAAAATAGTAAGGAACCAAGAAACAATTCAACAGCTGCAAGATGATGCCAAGAGAAATAACATAAGATTAATAGGCATAAATGAAAAAGCAGGGATCAATACTAATGACTTGCGAAGACTATTCACAGAAATAATAGCAGAAAACTTTCCAAACATGGAAAGAGAATATGAAATACAGGTAACTGAGGCATACAAAACCCCAATTAACCGTAACAAAAATAAATCTTCACCCAGACATATAGTAATAAGGGTATCAGAAATACAGCACAAGAACAAAATACTAAAAGCTGTCAGAGAAAAGAAACAGATCACCTATGAAAGAAAGCCTATCAGAATCATGACAGATTTCTCAACACAAACCTTCAAGTCAAGAAGAGTTTGGAGTGAAGTATTTCAAATACTGAAAGAAAACAACTTGCAACGCAGATTGATGTAACCTGCAAAACTATCCTTAAAAATTGCTGGAAAAATAAGATACTTTCAAGACAAAGAACAACTGAACAAATTTATGGCCACCAAACCAACACTATAGAGAGTACTGAAAGACACTCTAGAAAGAGTCAAAGACAGCTACAATCTTAAGAACAACAACAAAAGGAAACCACTAAGCAGGGCAAATAATTAAACAGAAAATGTAGAAAACCAACAACAGAAAGATATCATGACAGGGATGAGCCAGTATGAATCAGTTATATCAATCAATGTAAATGGTCTCAACTCACCAATAAAAAGGAACAGACTAGCAAAGTGGATTAAGAAACAAAATCCAACACTATGCTGTGTCAAAGAAACACATTTCACTGAAAAGGAAATTCACAGACTAAAAATCAAAGGCTGGACAACAATACTCCATGCAACAGGAACCCAGAAAAAAGCAGGGGTAGCTATTATGCTTGCAGACAATACGAACTTCAAACAGAAAATGATCAAAAGTGATAAGGAAGATCACTACATACTTGTTAGGGGAAAACTTCAAGAGGAAGAGATTGCAATCATAACTATATGCACCGAATATGGGAGCACCCAACTATGTAAAGCAATTCTTATTAGATATGAAAAACCAAATAAATAATAATACAGTTATAACAGGGGACCTTAACACCCCACTGTCGCAGAGAGACAGATCAACCAAACAAAAAATCAGCAAAGAAATAACAGAACTGAATCAAACTTGTGAACAAATGAACCTAGTAGATATGTACCGAGTATTCCACCCATCAACATCAGAATGCACATCCTTCTCAGCTGCACATGGGTCATTCTCTAAAATAGATCATATACTGGTCCACAAAACATGCTTAAGTAAATGCAAAGGAATGGAAATAATTCCATGCATATTATCTGACCATAGTGCAGTAAAATTGGAAATGAAAGACAAAAAAACCTACAGTAACCCCATAAACACATGGAAATTAAATAATACTCTCCTAAATAACCAATGGGTCACAGGAGAAGTTAAAGAAGAAATTAAAGAATATCTACAATTGAATGAAAATGCAAATACAAATTACCAGAATCTCTGGGACACAATGAAAGCAGTCCTCAGAGGGAAACTTATAGCACTAAACTCTCACATCAGAAAAATGGAAAGAGCACACATAAACAACCTAATGCTACACCTCAACTTCTAGCAAAAGAAGAGCAAGTCAAGTCCAAAGCCCAAATAAGGGAGGAAATTCTTTAGATTAGAGCAGAAATTAATGCAATTGAAACTAAGAAAACAATAAAAAGAATTAATGAATCAAAGACGTGGTTCTTTGAAAGAGTAAATAAAGCTGATAAACCCCTAGCCAACCTTATCAAAAAGAGGAAAGAAAAAACTCAGATTCATGCAATAAGAAATGAAAAGGGTGAAATCACAACAGACCCGGAGGAAATACAGAAGATCATTAACACCTACTTCGAAAACCTTCACTCACATAGATTCTATAAAACAGAAGAAATGGAAAGATTCCTAGAAACCTATGAATTACCAAAGCTGAAAGAAGAAGATGTAAAGCTGCTGGATAACCCAGTTTCAGCTAATGAAATTGAAAAGGTAATTAGGACCCTACCAACAAAGAAAAGCCCGGGCCCTGATGGATTCACTGCTGAATTCAACAAGAAATTTAGGGAAGACTTAATGCCAACACACCTCAAACTCTTCAATGAAATTGAAAGGGAAGTAAGTCTCCCTAACTCATTCCTGGAAACAAGTCTTACCCTTATACCAAAACCAGAGGAAGACCCAACCAAAAAAGAAAATTACAGACCAATCTCCCTAGTGAACACAGATGCAAAAACCCTCAATAAAATACTGGCAAATAGAATACAGAAAGTTATCAGGAAGATTATACACCATGATCAAGTGAGATTCATCCCAGGAATGCAGGAAGGGTTCAACATATACAAATCAATAAATGTAATACTCTGTATCAACAGGGCCAAGGACAAGGACCACATGATCATCTCAATAGATGCAGAAAAAGCTTTTGACAAAATTCAACACCCATTCATGATAAAAACCCTACAGAAAATCAGAATAGATGGTCTCTACCTCAACCTGATAAAAGCCATATATCATAAACCAACAGCCAACATCTTACTAAATGGAGAAAAAACTGAAGACTTTCAACCTAAAATCAGGAACAAAACAAGGATGTCCATTATCACCACTCCTATTCAATATAGTTCTGGAAATACTAGCCAGAGCAATTAGACAAGAGAAAGAAACAAAGTGAATAAGGATAGGAAAGGAAGAAATGAAATTATCATTATTTGAAGATGGTATGATACTCTACATAGAAGACCCCCAAAAGTCCATTAGAAGACTTCTAGAAGTAATAACCAAATTTAGTAATGTTGCTGGATACAAAGTGAACACTCAAAAATCATTAACATTCCTGTACACAAACAACAAAGTCACTGAGAGAGAAACAAGGGAAACCACACCCTTCACTGTAACATCCAAAAAAATGAAATACTTAGGAATCAATCTAACAAAGGAAGCCAAAGATCTATACAGTGAAAATTACATTATGCTGAAGAAGGAAATTGAAGAAGATTTCAGAAAATGGAAAGATATTCCCTGTTCATGGATAGGAAGAACAAACATTGTGAAAATGCTATTCTCCCAAAATTATTATACAGATTTAATGCAATCCCAATCAAAATACCACTTGCCTACCTCACAGAGCTAGAGAAAGAATTCCTGAAATTCATCTGGAACCAGAAAAGACCTAGAATAGCAAAGGCAATTCTGGGCAACAAAGGGAAGGCAGGAGGCATCACAATCCCTAACTTGAAACTATACTATAAAGCTACTGTGATAAAATCAGCATGATACTGGAATCAAAACAGACCTGAAGATCAATGGAATAGATTAGAAAATACAGCCACAACTACAAACACACTTAGCCACCACATCTTTGACAAAGATGCCAAACATGTACATTGGAAGAAGATAGCCTCTTTAACAAATGGTGCTGGAAAAACTGGCTTTCTATGTGCCATAGACTAAAACTAGATCCATGCCTATCACCATACACTAAAATAAAGTCAAAATGGATCAAAGATCTGAATATTAAAACAGAGACACTAAACTTACTAGAAGACAGAGTAGGTAAAAATCTTGATGACATAGGAGTAGGCAGGAAGTTCATGAACAAAAATCAAGTTGCACGGGAAACACTCCCAGAATCAACAACTGGGATCTCATCTTACTAAAAAGTTTTTGCATGTCAAAGGAAATCTCCAACAGAGTGAAAAGAAAACTCACCAACTGGGAAAATATCTTAGCCAATTGTCCATCAAACAAAGGACTTCTATCTAAAATGTATAAAGAATTTAAAGAAATCAGGCCCCTAAAATTCAAGAACCCAATCCAAAAATGGGCATCTGAGAAGAATACATACTTCTCAGAGAAAGAAATACAAATGGCAAATAAATATATGAAAAAATGTTCAACATCAATGGTCATTTGGGAAATGCAAATTAAAACAACACTGAGATTCCATCTCACTCCAGAAAGAATGGCCATGATTAAAAAATCAACCAACAACAAATTGTGGAGGGGGTATGGGGAAAAAGGAACTCTTCTCCACTCTTGGTGGGAGTGTAGACTGGGGCAACCACTGTGGAAGTCAGTGTGGCGATTCCTCAAGAAGCTAGGATGAGAGATTGCATTCAATCCAGCTATCCCACTTCTGGACATTTTCCCAGAAGAATTGAAAACATCATACCACAGTGATATCTGTGCACCCATGTTTATAGCAACCCAATTTGTAATAGCCAGATCTTGGAAACAACCCAAGTGCCCATCAATCAAAGAATGGATAAAAAAGATGTGGTATTTTTATACTATAGAGTACTACTCAGCTATTAAGAAAGATTGCATTGAGACTTTTATAAGTAAATGGACACGACTTGAGACCATACTCATGAGTGAGATAAATCAAACCCACATGTGTAAATACCGTATTGTCTCCCTAGTGTAAGAAACTGAAAAAGTTTATATGATCCAAAATCTATAATAAATACTGTGTAAGGGTAAAAAACAGCTCAAAGAGCAAAAGTAATTGCAAAGGGAAAAAGGGGAAAGAGGAAAGGGAAAAGGAAAAGGTATAAATCTGTATATATGTATGTGTAAGATAACTAAAACGAACATACTGCTGAATGTATTAGTTATTGAGAAAGAACAGTTAATACTCATATGATTAGATCAGTTTTACATGTCTATATCTGTTAATGTAAACAACCATTTTGAAGATAATGATACGCAATATTGCAACCATTGTCAAGTTTCTATCATTCTGTTTTGAAAGCCTATAATATTACTGTTGTGCATTTACTCTAGTCGTTTGTTTGTCTCTTTTGTTTTTTGTCTTTCTTATATGTGTCTTTTTTTTCTTTTTTCTTAAATAAAAAAAATTGACAAGAATGATGAGATAAGTGTATTTGAAGTCACGGTCAGTGTTTCTGAAACACTGATAGCAATGTGTCTTTTTCTCATATTTTTAAAAACTTAAACAATCACTGAATTTATAGATCACATTGTAGATCCCGAAGCCACACTTTAATGAAGAAAGAACCTAAGTGTATCTTTGAAGTAAGAACTGATTTCTGTGACTCATAGGACCCCAAAAGTCTTGTTGAGCCATGGGCTCCTGGGGCAGCAGGCACAGTGTGAGGACCAGAGGAGGGAGTGGCAGTGGTTCATGACCACAAGCAGGTGGGGCCGCCAAGTTGCCAATGATGCATAGAAGACTGACCACAATTACTAGCTAGTCTTTCATGACATCATTACTTTGTATACTGTCCATGTGATTATTCATATTTGCCCTTCCAGAAACTTAAAAGCCTAAAATGATTAAAAGGTGGCACATAGCTCCTCTGTTTCAAAATATATGAGCCAAGTTATTCCGACAGCATTTCATCAACTTCACTTTTCTTTTCTTGTATTTCTAACACTGTGTGTAATGGTAAATTCATGGGGTGGCAAAGCTTGTCTCTAGCATGTCATATTTGCTTTTATTGTGAAACTTCTATTCCTTCTCTTTAGCACATTTATCATGAGACCTAATTCTGGATTTCTAGCTGAGTTCATCTTTCCTGGCAAAACTCAACATTCTAGATGTTTTCAGTGTCCCTACTCCTGATCCCTAACACGTTGTCACTGAATGTACCATTTCTGTTTATTCTTATAACTTTACTCCATTGATGAAACTCTATTATGCTTTTAAAATGTCAGAGAAGTTTTCTTAGTTTTAGGTATGCGCATCTATTTCTCTATTAAGATTTCTCATGGAAATATACTACCCACACTGGTGATTAGAAACATCAAATTCTTGTGACATCTTTCAGAAGAAAGGAGTTTGGAAAGCAGGGAAAAAATGAGTCCTTAAGTGCATAAGGATAGAAAAATTATGATCGCTTTCCTCACCACACCCATAACAAAAGACAGGTTAACAAGAAAAAAACATAGCATGTTTGTTTAACTGAAGTTTTCCATAACCTTGAAAACTTTAGAAATGAATACTCATAGTCTCAGAGAAAGCTATCCTTTCATGCTCAGGTTCAATGAAGAATGATCAGCTTGGTAAAAATATGATTGGACAAAATGGTGTGACCTAATGTTCAAAACTGAAGGGGAACTCAGCAAGGGCTGTCTGTCCCAATTCTTCTTCTAGGGTTTATGGCTGGCACTGGGTAAGGCCTATTCGCATCTCTATGGTGTGCTGTTGGAGAAGAGAACACTGGTTTGTGTGACTTGCTTAATGACAGAAAGTAGGTGTAAGAAAGGAGGACAGGCGAAGGGCAGAGAGTGGATCGGCTTCTGATGCACCTTCTGAGGCTGTACAGTCTCCTTGCCAGCTAATGTGGCACACTCTGGGCTCTGGGGCTGTACTTTCCTGAGTCCCAACAGCTGCTATTCAATAATAATTAATCTCTCTGTCTCTCTGTCTCTGTGTCTCTGTCTCCCTCTCTCCCTCTCTCTCTCCCTTCCTTTCTCTCTCCCTCCCCCACCTGTATAAACTTACTGAATACAACGCTTCTGTATTTTCTGTATTGCAGAAACCATTACAGGGAATATTATTACTCTTGCTATTTAATATGAAGAATATATGCAAGAAGTAATAGTAGTTGCAGAAAAGGTAAAGTGGGTTGTTCTATCATATATATCTATGCATTAAATTACTTCCTTCCTGTTTAGTCTTTTTAAACACATAGTATGTTTCCTGGCCTGGGGCTGTGGTACAGGGGTAAGTGCACTTACCTAGCAGATACATGGTGTTGGGTTAGATCCCCAAAACTGAAAAAAAAAAATGTTTCCTCTTCGGTAGTATACTTATACACCCAAAGCAAATGCATTCTATTCTGTTTTGCTGGAAGTGTAAATCAGTCCATTTTGGGACTCTTTTATCTGTATCAGTGCATTATAGATATGTAAGGAAAAACATCAGAAGACATGAACTGTTGCTTTGCTGATATCCACAACACTTTAACCCTGACTCCTGAGTTCAGATGAAGTTATTAATCCTCCCTATGGCAACTGCGAGCTGAAATGAGAGTACATTTTACTGCTTTCCCATGAAAGTAGATTGTAACTGTATGTAGGCCTCTGGGATACTCCAATTTCAAGTGTTAGGGTAGCCCTGAATACTCATGACACATACTTGTATAGAGGACAGATCAAGTCAGAAAATAGGCTTTAGATTCAGTAAAGGTGGTTTTATCTGATAAACTTTGCTCTTTCATTGGCTGAGTCACTATGTGACTTTAGTAGCCCAGAACTGACAAACTAGTGAATGAGTAGTCAGGTGAGAAAATAATAACTATGAACGCATTTTAAAATGATTAAAGAAAGAAAAGAATTGATAATCCATGATGACCAGTGCTGTGCAGAGAGTTAAAAATTGCCCAAGATTTTTGAAGAAAGGCAAGATATCTACTCTGGATTTGGAACCCAGCAGATGCCACTTGGATAAACTGATACTTAGGCTGAGCCCCAGTCGGCCATTGATGTACTCAATGATTATTAGATGGAAGAGTATTCCAGCAAGGTGAGGTGACCTCTGAAAAGAGATCAAAGTTGGAGGGTATTAGGAGCTGTATCAGTGCAGAGATATTCTATGAAAGATGTCAGATCGCAGTGGAATTTTAAAATTAACACAAGGGCTGCAAGTTTGGCTCAGTGGCTTAACCACCTATCTGGCAGGCATGAGGCTGTGAGTTCGATCCCCAGTGCTGCAAAAAAACAAATAAATAAAATAAAATAATAAAATAAAATAAAATTAACACAAAAATCTAGATGTCTTTCTTAAGGGAATGATAAAGTATTATAGGGCATTTGAAAATATAAGATGAAAGAACAAAGAACCATGTTTTCTTCCATTATTACTAGAAAAACCGATCGTTTCTTTATCCAACAGTAGCAACTGACTGAAAGTAAGTATTTGTTGATTCAGTAATTTATTTTAAATCTCCTTTGAAAAGGAACTTGGGTTTTAGAACAAGTTTTTGGTTTATTAAACAAATCCTCATTTGGCCACAAAGTTCTTTGTACCTACTTAAATACATTCCTCCAAAAAGATGAAAAATAAATCTGTTTTTATAAGATCTTTTATGTAGGCAAAAATTTAATACAACCCAAGCTAAAATCTTCAATTTTTGATTGCAAAAAACATTTACATTTCTATGATAGATTCACTTACATTAGATTTTGGGTAATTGACACAATTTTGAAGACACAATTGTGGTACAGAAGAGTATTGTATGTGCTCCTGTTAGTCACTGGGCAATGAAATCACTCATTTATACCTGAGAATATAGTATTAACTCCTCCATGGAGATGCTAAAATCAATCAGAGAGAACACTTCTGTCTTCAATCAAAATACTGAATTTTTGTATGACTGATGATTTTGATTCTCCAAGAAGGAGGGAGAGAGAAAGAGAGAGAGAGAGAGAGAGAGAGAGAGAGAGAGAGAGAGAGAGACTGACTTAATTTATTTGTACTAGTTAAAAGTACCAGTGTCTCATGAACATAAAAACCATCTTGGAAAATGTAAATGATGATAGAATGATTTTAGATGCCTGGGAACAAAAATTCAGAAATCAAGATACCCTAGAATAAAGCTTTATTTGGCATTTTCTTTGAAACAGTGCTTCACAAGTTGAAGGTGCACCCACAGTACCTGAAAATATTGTTGCAAAGAAGACCCCCATTTGGTAGAACTAGGTTGAGTCCTGAGATTGTGTGTTTTTTAAAAGTTCCTGGGGGTATTCCTGCTTCTGCTGTGTATATTACAGTTTACATAGCAAGGCTTTGGAAAACCAAAGACGACCCAGTATAGAAGATGTAAGGAAGAACTGATTCTCATTAAAATGTTGACTTCACCCAGCCCCTGATGCACTTATGCTAAGTCATACTGGACACTTCGTAGTGTCTCCATTTTCTCTCTAATAACCACTCAGATTGTAAGAAGTAGATGAGAGATGCCACATCATTCTTTCCAATGCTCACAGTCTTATTCTAGTGATCCTGTTTCTTAGCTCAGATGGGCTGGCTACTTTATGTGCTTCTGTAATCTAGTTAAGGAAATGACTCTACAGTCATAAATTATAATTTTATCTGTCCACAGAAACAAAAAGCCAGAGTCAGACCAGCATCTCTTTCTGAGTCTGGGTGCAAAAATTACCTCGTCAGTTGGACACTGAACATCTTGGTTATACTTGTTTTCCATTTTGACGAAACCCACACTTAATATACAAAAGAAAATCTTGGGCAAAAGAAAGCTATCACAGTAGGTAACCATTTAATGGTAACACAGACTACTCTCTATAAAATTAACTTATATTTAAAGCTACATGCCAAAATTTAAGTTTCAGAAAAGCTGAAACCTCCCTCAATTTGCCAGAAAGTGAACAGTTTAGGGGAAATTTCTACAGTCGCAACCTGGAAAGGTTAACTCAAAGATCCTTCAAAGCTTCTTTCCTGCCCTGTCCTTCTTCTCAAGGCTGATAAACTACTCCTTTTTAATCTGCTGTGTATTCTGCTCCTAGATGTGCATGACTATTATAGTTTAAACGAGTAAGCTAGTTACACAGTGTCAGCCAGGGTTTCTTGTCTATTAATGACCCACGTTGTTAGAATTCTACCATAATTTGCTGGTCTCGTCTCCATTTTGCCGTAATACTCCCCACTTTGTTTATAACATATTCGCATTTCCCTCTCAAACTTAAGTCATCTGTAAGTCAAGGCTTTCAGATTACATGCACAGAACCCCTCTAACCTCAGCAATGGACCTGAGCCACTTTTTTTGACCAACGATGTCTTCCCGTACTATCCGTGCCTACAAAGGCCTGTTGCGCTGTCTGTCTTTTGCAGATCTTGTTCCACAAAAGCCTGGCGGAATTCTGTGGGAAGGTAGTAGAGGGAGTAGAAAGACTGATTAAGCCATTGCTTACATTGATTTAGTAGCCAGCAGCTTGAACTGATGCTTTATCAACTCTTAAATTCAAACCCTGGCTAGAAACTGAGTTATTCATCAAGAAGGATTAGAAAACGCAAAGGGTCCATAAATTTAACAGGCTGATTCTTGTTATCTCCAGAGATTTTCCTGTCACTTAAAAACGATGTCTGGAGTACAATTTGCATCTAAAATGGTCTTGGAAAAAGGCAAATGGCCAGCACTTCAAGCTAATGAATCCTCAGGTTTCAGAAAAATACTCCCAGCCAAATAAAGCAAA
Organism: Dasyprocta punctata; assembly: GCA_004363535.1. Lineage (NCBI taxonomy): Eukaryota > Metazoa > Chordata > Mammalia > Rodentia > Dasyproctidae > Dasyprocta > Dasyprocta punctata. Next base: position 52,219 of record RJWM01008707.1, read on the forward strand.
CCACATTCCACCAGATTCCGATTGGACCTAACCTGAATCAATAGCTACCTTGGGAGTGGACTTTAGTGTCTTTCTTCTAGAGAAATGCAAACATTTTTCACAAATTCACTTACACACTTGAGTTAAGGTATAGGTAGTGTATTTGAAGCAGAAAAGCTGCTGTATCAGAATACCTGTATTACAATGCCAACCAAGCCACCCAAAAGATGTGTGATTGTGGGCAAGTCACATTCTCATTTTGGGTTCTCACTGCACCATTTTAAAAATGACCGTACAAAACTATAACAATCTATGATCATACCAAAAAACAAAAAAAAAATAGTGTGCCCAGAGACTTCATGAATTACAAAGCTCAAATTCCTTTCCTACAAGATAAGGGTGTACATATTAAGTGTTTTTACCCTCTTTGAAATATCTTTCAAATGCGCATGTCTTCCTCATTTCCATCCCTGGTTATTTGAAGGCAGTACCTTGTATAACATTGACTTGTGTGGATCACTCACGCATGTCTGTGTGTGTGTACATTCTTCAGGTAAATTGTACTTCTAAAGAGAAGATACATGTTCTATTTACTTGAAATTATTATCTGGATAAGATTACAGTTCACGCAATAAGATTATGTAGTTAGTTCATATAAAACATGAACCCCCAGGCTACACAGAACAAATGAGTATTTAGTTTGAATTAGGATCATGATAAAGATTCATTTGCTAATGAAAAGTTTTGCTCTCTAGATGAGTTTTTAATACCTGAACAGATAAAATAATTAAAGCCAATGCTGCCTTTGAAATGACCTAATAACATATAAAACTTCAAGAAATAGAACATTGCTTTTCCAAAGTAGTATTGCAGGAATTACAATGTTTTTTATTGATTCCATGATTTAATTTTCACTTGAATTCATGATTTTAGGGAAAGCTACACAGATGTCAAATTTCATCATATGCAAGTACAGCTGGTTATGGAGAATGAATATAAGGTTACCTTTAAGTTCATTTTATTTTTTTTAAGAGTAAGAAGATTTATTGAGAGGGATAGCTCCTGAGAGATAGGAGAGGATTTGGAAGTAGATTGCCTCAAGCCCATCTTTATAAGAGATATATTATTAGATATTTTCAAGCTGCAAATTAGAGACAAATTTAGACTATATGCCTACTTTTTTATTTTTTCAGTACTGGAAATCAAACTCAGCACTTCACATTTGCCAAGTATAGAGCTATAACCCTACCCTCCCCCAAATTTAGAATAGTATATAAGTTTTTAACAAGAGTGAAAGAAAAATAAAAAAAAGTTCAGCTATATTTTCTGTAGTTAGTGATTTTAGATACATTATTGTCTTCATTTACTTGTCCTTATCCAGAACCTGCACGTAGTACAGACCACCATGAAGTGTGTTACTCCTTAGGCAAGTTGCATATAATCATTTTACAATTTTTGAAGTCATAACTTTTGAATTTTTTTTTTTTTTTGCCTGACCTGGCTCAGATTACCCACTTTTATCAACTGTGTCACTTATTTTGGTATATAACAATTATGCTCTGTCTTTATGCTGAGCTACAGAAATCACCAATTTGTCTACTCAGGTTTGTTTACATGCTTATACTTTACTGTAACATCATTATCTGCTAAAACCCATTTTTGATATACTGTGTTAGCCAACAGCACTATGTGTGAGTGCTGTGGTCAGAGTTTTCTTGTGAGCTCACGGATTGAGTCCCAAGTGTTAGAGATGTTCATTCAATTTCTAGCAAGAAAGTTGCCACGACTTCTTGTACAGAAGTGCTGCTGTTCTATCTTGCATTTTACACAACATGTAGCATTTTGCAATTGTTCCGAATAAAAATCTGATAATGACCAGTTCACTGAGTTCAAGGAACACAGCAGGTTTGATATCTCAGTTTGCTGCATCTACCCTTAAACTTAGTATGATGAGTCTAAACCTCTTGAGAGGCGCTTGAAAGAAACAGTTTTATAGCCTGAGGTTAATTTGTTTGGAGAAGAGCTTGGCCTCCTAAAGTTCAAAGCAGTCAGTTGTCTAATTCCTTTTATTACAGGACAACCTCTGAAATACTGTACCTTCAAAGAATAGAAAAATTTGGTCTGAGAAAGTAGACTGTGGTTTTAGGGCAAGGGAAGGGAAGCCTAAAAGTTGTGTCAGAGTGTTGCTATAACATGCCTGCGATGTTTTCACTTCGACTGCAAGAAAGAATAATTCTTCTGAGGAAAGTGCAGCCCCGATAAGAAAGTGGAGTCAATATCTCACAGTGTTTCCTTAAATTCCAACATGTAAACAGCCACCTACCTTCCTGTTATTCTACTATGTTATTCTAAGATAAGACAATGCTCTCAGGGATAACTCGTGTGAGGATTGGGAATGTAATATTCTGCAATTCTTTTAAGTCTTTAGTCTCTGATAGTTCCTTTCCTTCCATATGTGTAAAATCAAAACTGTATGTGCTATGTAACTACCTTTCAAAAAAAATCAGATATCCAAAACCTATCCCAGATTCAAAATTTACTCTATTCTGTCTGATGATTTCCTAAACTTAGCACCTACCATTGAGATTTCACATTGTCTATGATGTTTTACTTCAACTGAGACAGAATGCATAAGGCCTTTTTCTATGGTTTCCCAGTGTTGTTTGCTAATTACTGTTATACTGTTTATTGTACCGTTTCATAAGTTTTTTTTTACTTATGGTTTCAGCTAGACCTATATTGAGTGGGCTAGGAATCTTCCTGCAAATATTGACAAAGGTGTACACTTACCAAGAAACTTTTAGGCCTCCTGTATCTGACGACTGGGAAATAAAGACACTTAAAATATTATCAACTGAATATCACAAGTGTCACACTGTAGACATTTATCAACAATTTCTTTAATGAACGAAAAATGCATAAGAAATCACCTGCCTGGAAGTTCCTTTGTGGACAGCTGTTTCCCAACCTAGGAGGTAGAAAACTCTGGGACACTACAGATAATTACAAATATGTCTAGAATGAAGATGAATAAATGAAGAATAAATTATTATGGGACTTTTAATTCAAAACTGCATTCTTAGCCAAGCTTGGTGACTCATGCTTGTAATCCCAGCACTCACTCGAGAGGCTGAGGCAGGAGGATTGCTGCGAGTTCGAGGCCAGCCTAGGCTAAAAAGTGTGTTCAAGGCCAGTCTGAACTGCATAGTGAAACTCTGCCTCAAAAAGACAATAAATAAATAAATGTAAAAAAGCCTCATCCTTACCGCTTTCCTAATTTTTTATTCTCTCTTCTTTTTTATTTTAATTGAGCTCAATCTGAATCACTTGTGTTGGCACCGTGCTCGGTATCAGCCTCCTATCAACAAACATTCACAGAGGGACTGCCAGTTTGCTCAATTAGAGTTTTTCAAATCAGATGTATTGATGTCATTGTCCCTGTTCTACTTTGATATGAAAAGGAAGTGTCTGGTTACCATTGTAAATTCCTTCGGGCATTTGATCGCTAACTTATAACCCTGAACATTTTCTCTCTGACCATTTCTCTGCTCTAAAGCAGATCATTAAATTGCTCCCAGGCAAAAAGAACAGGACCTGAACAGCAGGGCACTTTTGTAATAAGACCTTGTAAATTGAAAGCCCTGGATACCTTCCCCACTGTGAGAACCCGCTGAGACTGGTTCCTTTTAACATTGCATTAATGGGCCCTTCAGACCTAGTTAATTAAAGACAGTATATCTAGGCAGACTTTCATTGCTTACAAAGATCATGTGCATGGCAACCCTTAAGACCTACTTCTTATCTTTCAGGCATTTTTATGCTATTGAAACTTTCACTGCTCATCATATATTTTGGTTAATTCCCACATCTTTTGTAACAGTGTCTAATTTAAAGTACAAGGCGTGGTCCTGAAATGGTCTGTGTTAAGAATTCAATCCCGTGTTTGAATTTATACATGTTTTTCTATAACAATGTCCAATATGGGGGCCATCGAGCTGTGATAACTAAGTTCATTTGTTAAATCCCTGCTGGTTAAAGTGGAGGCTTATAATTGCAAATATTATAGCCATACAGTTACAAGCTGGGGGCCTGTTGGGAAATGCAGGCCTTAATGTAGAGGTGTCATTAAAACCTCCAAGTCAGTCAAGGTAGTTAATCACTCAATTAGACTCTCATTATCATCTGCCTTGCCTTAAAAAGGCCTCCCGCAGCGTAGGAGGGGTTGTAACCAGTCACTTTGACAGGTGATCTCCTGCTCAAATACAATGGTTACAATAGGCCTGGGAGGAGTTATCAGCATGACACGGCCTGTATCTAAGCTGAAGCAGACGCCCATGGGAGTTTAGACAGCCCTAACTGAGGAGATCAAAGGCACAGAAACAGCTGATTCCAGACTGGCTGGTGTCAGCCTGGTGTTTCCTCTGTCAAAGGCAGATGGAGAACCAACTTATTGATTGCTGGCCTTGGTGTCCGGCCTGGAATTAAAGGCCTGGCCTGGGGGAATACAGGGGAGGAATGTCTGGTTTTGGAGACCATGGCAGCACAGATATTAAAAATTTGTTTGTCTTCACTTCAGAAAGCCCTATTTGAGGTAATCAGGCACTGAAATTGTCGTTTTTCCACTGCGTGATGACAATCAAAGAAGAAAAAATCAGCAATTAGTACAGTTGGAGGCACAGCACTGATCCACTGAAATATTTTTCCAATGCTCGGCTTGTCTTGTTGGGGGTAGAATGGTTTACAGGGAGACTCAGTAAGGAATTGAGGATTCTATGCGCCAATTAACAGAACCAATAGAATGATATTAAATATGTAGTCAGCAGCATTCTGAATATGTTTGAGACTTGCTGAAATAGGATTACCTATTGGATCTTGACCTAACATTCTAATCTTCTCCGTACAAAGTCAAATACACCAAAGTAAATTATCTAATGTAAGCAAAATGGAACCACCCCGAGGGAAAATTACAGATGATTTTCTGGGTATTCAGCATAGAACTTACTAAACTGATCTTCATTCATTATTAATTTTAGTAAGTCACATAAAAAAAACTTTCATCTACTGATGCTGTTTTTGAAGTAATTTAAAAGACTTGCAGTGCTTTCCATCCATTCAAGAATAAATTTTCTATACAAGCAAACATCAAATCTCTGTAGTAATTAAATCACATTATTTAGCTACGTTTGAATTTCATAATTTAACTTTCAGACACATTTTTCCTGCTCTTTAATGTGAATCACATTCCCCCTGAATTAACTTCCATAAAATGCTGCTTCAGCAGACAGATTCAGTTGATTGAATTGTACCTATCCTCCCTTCTTTAAAAGATGCCATTTAGGGGTTGGGATTTAGCTCAGTGGCTTAAGCGCCAGTCTGGCAGGCACGAGGTTGTAAGTTTGGTCCCTGATATTGCAAAAAAAAAAAAAAAAGAATATCTGTCAAAAAAGAAAACAAGGGTTGCTTTATGTATGTATGTTTTACAAAATAACTTTCAATGGTTTTGTTGTCCATAAATTTGGGAAATGCTAATTTTTGATAACTATTTAATTTGTATTATTATTATAGTCTTACAGAAAAAAGATGTAGATAGCAGAGTCCCATATTACAACAACAGTTACCTTTCATATTATCATTTTATGTTTTAAAAATATATTTATCATAATGAACAGATGAATTTTTAAATTTAAGTTATTATTATGGATTAAAATATACGCTTTGTTCAGAACATGCTTATTTTTTTTAACATCTTTTTTCTCCCAGGAGTTCATTCTACATATCACCTTACATTTTAGTTGTCAGGACAAATGAAGATCTTCTGGACCAGGGCTGTTTCTTACTTCCCTTGTTTTGAATGATCTTGATCTTGAGTAGCACGAGTCAGTATTTTGTGGAATGTCCTTCGATTGATATTTATCTGAATTCTTTGTTTATTTCTTTCGTTTTTTTGTTACACTGAGGTTGTTATAAGCTATTGGAAGGAAAACCATAGAGGTCAAACGTCATTTACATCTCACCCAATCAAGGATACCATCTAGGATCTAATTTACCACTCTTGGTGTAAAAGTAGATGTTAACTTTAAGCCCACGAATGTAGCTGTACATTTCAGGTTTCACCACAGTGTACTCCTTTTCCCCATTCTTTATATTGAAATCTTTGAGAAGAAATTTAGAATGTATAGTCCAGACATATATAATAGTGTGGAGAGCACACTATTACCAATGCATAAATCATTTGAAACTCTTCAATGCAGCAGATCCACTCTTCTCCTGCATTTATCTATTTATTTATCTATCTGTTTATTTATTTATTTATATTAGATTGTATTCATGATTGTTTATTTTCTACTTTGTGATTTATTCCAAGTCTTTTAATTAGTGTGTGGTGTGTGGGGTTTATGTAAACTCGCTTTTGCGTAAAATTTTATAGGCTTTTTTTTTCTTTTTGCTTTTTCTTTTTTGTCTTTTTGTGACAAGGTCTTACTATGCAATTTAGGGTGGCCTTGAGCTCACTCTGTAGCCTAGAATGGTCTTGAACTCACAATGATCCTCCTGCCTCAGCCTCCCAATTGCTGGGATTATAGGTATGCACCCCCATGCCTGGATTATAGGCTTATTTTCAAAGTGAGGTCAGTATATTTTCTATTCACTTTGTTGACGGCATTGTTTTGCACATGTGTAATACAGTTAGATTAGGACTAAATGACTTTTTTAGGCACTATTATTTATGCTGAAAATTTCTCTGGGTTTTGACAAATGTTTAGTGTAATATGTTCTCTACATAATAGCTTTGATACTCTAATAAAATATTCTTCTTCCCTACCAACTTCACATCTTGACGATCACTGAACTATTTGCTATAGTTTTCTTGTTTCCAAACTAACATTGAATTGTAAATGAAAAATAGGTAGCCCTTAAAACTGACTTCTTTGACTTGGCAAGACGTGAATGTCTTTGTGAAGCTCAAAAACACATTCATTGCTGTGTAGCAATCTGTTAAATGGATATACTATAATTCATTTATCAAAAAATTTATCAGAAGGCTTCTTGGTTTGCTTTCACTTTTTGACAGTTATTAATAAATCTTCTAAACATATGCACATGTCTGTTTTGCATAGATATCAGTTTTAAATTGATTGGTTAGTTTCCAAGGGGCCTGATTACAGGATTCTAGATTAAGACTATGTTTTCCTTTGTTGGAATCTACTGAATTTTCTTCTGAAGTGACTATGCCATTTTGCATAGTTTTAACCTATAACAGAGATGAACTTTTTTGGCTTTTTGTCAGCAATTTCTGTTACCAATTTTTCAACTATAGCTATTCAAATATGTACGTAATAGTATCTCATAGTCATTTTAATAAACATTTCCCCTATTGACAAATGATTCTAGATAGCTTTTCACATAATTACTTATCATTTGCTTATCTCTGTGGGACGTTATCTTATTTAGATATATGGCTTAACTTTAATTGACTGTGCTGTTTTCTTATTATTGAGTTAAAGGGTTCTCCACATATTATGTTTACTTCCACATCTTTTATCAGATATCTGTCTTACAAATACAATGCTGTTTGAGGTATGAACCTATTTTAACAATGTATTTCATGGAGCAAAAGCTTTTAATTTAATAAAATCCAAGTTATCAATTTTAGTTTCATCATTCGTCACCATTGTTTCTAGTATGTAAAATGTTTATTTAAATCCATTATGCCATTTCATAAGAAACTCCTTTTTAGGCTGTCAAATTGAAATCAGTCAGATTATAATCTTTTAGTTTTTCTTATTACCTCAGTTTCATACTGTCTTTATATCTGAAGAATTTTCAGTTGTGCAGCATGCTAAAATTATTTTTAAATATTTGTCATCACAAAACTTATGTAGTGGAATGAATTATTTTTTCATTGATTGGATATCTTTGGAAAATATTTGATTTGCATTGTGTGTACTAGTTTAAAGTATGAGAATGATTTGCATAGTTGAGCAGGTGGATATGAAGTATTTAAGGAAGAAAGTGATAGTACTAACAAATGGAGAAAAGATGAACATAGCAAAATATTTTACAAACAGAAAATTATGGAAGATATCTGGTTAAAGTTTAAAGTAGCAACTATTTGGGAGGGTTGGACTGGAATTAAATTCTGTAGATACTCACATATCATCAGTGTTTAGGAATTCTTGAACAATCAGATAATTGCTTGGATATCAGATAAACCTCCAAAATTCATAAATTGGTTAATCTACTCATGTATTTCTTAGAAATGATAGTGACTAGAATGCTGAATATTTGAGACAATATGATGCTGTGGATAAACATTTGGTTCCTCTCAAATATTTGAAAGTTAAAACCAAGCTGAGTCTCGGCCCTTCCATACCAATACTCCCACTCAAATAAAGACCTTTTAATTGCATTTCTTTAACTAGCTTAATTTAGGTTCTGGTGCCTGACATCAGTGGCTGACTTTAGACTGTGGTAGCTACAATAACAAAAATAAGAACAACGTAAAATGTATTTACTCAGTATCCACTCTGACAGAAAATGCAACAGGAATTTTGCACAGGTAATTTTGCTCAAACTTTATAACCTTATCATGAAAACCAAGAGACATACAACTACTTTTCTTAATTTATAAGAGAACATCAAATTATGGCAGCAGAAATAACTCATCCAAAGTTGAACAATTAGTATGTGGAAATAATGTGCACAGTCAATATCCATGAGTTTGGAAGTATGCATTTGTCTCCGGAAAACAGAGAGAAAAAATGATTCAAGAGATACTGGGAAGGAAATATAAATACATAAATCATGGTTCCTGGTAACTGATGGATTTGATAAGTAGAAACAAGTTGAGGAATTAAGGAAAAATTAAATTTGTATCTAGAATATTTAGAAAATGTCCAAAAAAAGTTGGTTTATTATACAACATGATACAATACCTTCAGTATGTTTCATGTTCAGTTATTTTAAATTGAGTGTTGGAAGTATTTTTATCAAAGATTTCCACTTATGAATCACAGTTAAAATCCTTTTGGGAGGCAGAGTGCAGCTAGAAAAGCCAGGTCCCTGGGGGCGTGGCCTGGAATGACCTCTCTCCCTGGCTCCTCTTTTCTCCCTGTGCTTCCTGGCTACCATGACATGAGCAGATTTTACCCCGTGATACCCCTTTGCCTTGCCATTCTGCCTTGGAATTAGTTGACTATAAACTGAAATGTGGCCAAAATAAGTCCCTCCTCCCTTAAATTATACATGTCAGGCATTTTGTTCAAGCAAAGAGAAAAGGAACTAAGACATGAATAAATGCTATTGTTCACAGCATGCAATTATTCAGTTATTCATTCATTCCTTTATTTTCAGTTATTATTGTTATTCATTTTCCCTTTATTATTGTTTAATATAAAGATTAGTAATACTAAATATGTAATTTATTAACCTAAATAGTGTGGTAATTATTTTTGCTTTTCCCTTTCTTCCTTTCTTCTGTTCCCAATACAGTTTGTCTTTTCTTTTGAACAGTTTTTTTCTCAATTCATAATATCTACTGTACATTTTGAAACTTATTTACTCATTCTATTTTTTAAACTAATGAGACAATACACATATGTGTCTAATGTATTTCACATATGAGTATGGTCTTGAGTTGCATCCATTTACCTATAAAAGATTTCAGTTTATCCTTTGCTATGGTCAAGTAATACTTGATTATATAAAAAGAAAAACCACATCTTTTTTTTATCCATGCTCTCTTGGTTACTTTTCACTCTTTCCCAAGACAAAATACCTGACACCCAAAATTAGGGAAGGAAAGGTTTATTTCTTACAGTTTCTTGGGAGTTTCAGTTCATATTTAGTTGTCTCCAAGGCAGCATGGTGTGGCAGGGGAGCCATTTGTGGCAAGGCAGCCATTCATGGTGGCCACCAACCCCAAGTCAAACTGGCAAGAAAGAGAGAGAGGGCAGAAGCAAGAAAGGGGAAGACCCACTTCCCTTACACTCTATCTCAGCTCCACTCCTAGGTGGGTGCAGCACTCACTTCACCAATCCCAGCCATAGACAACAAACCGTTCACAAGTGCCAAACTCAGCCCCATCAAAAGTATATGAGAACTTGGGGAGACATAGTATTACCCAATACACATGCTTTAGTTGAAGGGCATTTGAGTTGTTTCCAAGATTTAGCTATTACCAAGTGTGCTGCTATAAACATAGGTACACATATATTACTGTGGTATGTTTTTAATTCTTAAGGAAAGATACCCAGAAGGGGAATAGCTGCATTGAATGGCACCTCTAATTCTAGGTTTTTAAGGAATCGTCACACTGATTTCCATCCACAGCAGTTGAACCAGTCTACACTCCCACCTATAGTGGAGAAGGGTTCCTTTTTCCCCACAGACTCAGCAGCATTTGTTACGGGTTGATTTTTTGATGATAGCCATTGTTTCTGTAGTGAGATGGAATCTTAGTGTTGATTTGATTTGTATATCTCAAATGATTAATGATGCTGAACATTTTTTCATGTATTTATTTGCATTTGTATTTCTTCATCTGAGAAATGTACATTTATCTCAGATGTCCATTTTTCCATTGGGTCTTTGAATTTAGGAGCCTGAATGTTTCAATTCCTTACATGCTCTAACTATAATAGTTTAGATAGTTAAACAGCTAGCTTCTCTTAGTTCATTGAAGAAACAGGTTTAGGGGACGGTCATTTAGCTCAGTGGCATAGGTGCTTGCCTGCTAAGCAGGAGGTTGTGAGTTTGATGCCCAGTACCAAAAAAAAAAAAAAAATAGAAAAAGAAAAAACAGGTTTGTACTAACATTGTCTGGGTAAGATATCATGCCTATATCTTGTACTCTGAATAAGTACTGTAAAGACAACAATACACAATGTATTGATTATTGTACTCTCCTACTAATCTGTTTTATTGCTATTTTTATTTTTTGTCTATAAAAATTTATCTGGCAATACTTAAAGAAGATATAATTAGTTAATTTTGTTTGCAGGGAAGAAAAACAGTTATTTAATCAAACACTTTTTTGTCTAACTTAGAAATATATTCTATTACAATTGTCTAAAGCAGTGAAATTATCAATAGGCAAAATGTCTGTATTCTGATAATCTCAACTCAGTGCATGCACAATAAAAAAGATTCGTAAGAAATACTCAAACACTCAGGTCATTTACATTGTCTTTAAAGTGTTTTATTTGAGTATTTTGTACTACCTTAACCAATGAACATTTTTTCTTTGTCTCTTTTTTATTCCTCTCTTTGTTTTTTCTTCTTAGTACAGAAAGATGGAATCTCTTGTAGCGAAATGCTGAGAATTATAAAGGATATAAATACATAAAAATATTTCTTCATAAAATTTCAATCTACAGTTGGAACAAAAAACATTCTTTCAGTATTCTGTTTTAGTGACATTAGAATAGATTTTTAACAAGGTTAATTCATTTAGAATAGCATTTCAACTATTCTATAGAAATTATTATCCACTCACTTTTTCAATGTATAGCTTTCCCTGATCACTTAGTCTTCCCTCTGTGGCCTCTTGTCAAGTGACTTGATTTGAAAATCTTTTCCACATATTCATATGCACATCTTCATTCCTATAGTAAAACCAAAACTAAACAGTAGAACAATGCTTGCAACATTGGGAGACCAAATAACATAAGCAAAACACCTGGTGTATTCTCTAGACTCCACACTGCAATTGTTAGATGGTATCATTAATGATAGAATTACAGTTACGTATATATTACAAAACTGAATGACATGCCTGAACAAGGTCTATGTGTTTATTTCATTTTGGAAGCCAGACATCAATTGAAGAATCACTCTAGAATTGATATAGGAAACTCAATGCAATATAGCATAGTGGTTGAAAGCAAAGATTTCATTTCTCAGCTGCTTTGATCTAATCCTACTTCTGCTTCTTAAGTAGCTGAGTGACAATGGGCAAATTAATGTTTCTGGGTTGCCCATCTACAAATTGGGTGATAATAGTAATCTCCTACAGAGCACTGGTAGTGAATTAAATTAGTTAACACATATAAAACTCTTAGAATGCATGCTACAAAGCAACGCCCTAGTCTTTCTATCAGTGTGATATTCTGAAAGCATAAAGATTCTTTCCTAAAATCATCATTTGTTAGTGGCTTATGGCATCAGAATGTACAGACTTTCACTTTTAAAAGTCTTAAGATACCCCACAGAATTTGGTACTAATCACTATTTTTCTTCTCTCCCACTAGCAGTAAGAAATACATGGTGAACGCAACCATCTTGGGACCTTGTTTGGAGCCAGGCCTCCCTGCTGGACTGTACGGGAGAGGCCCAGATGGGGACAGCTGTCGGGGCAGTGATGTATGACAAACGACTTGTTGCCGCAATGGATCATCAGAGCCCGGCTATGCTGGTGACATGTCCCAGGCATACATCATCAGAGCAGTGCCTGGCTGGAGCAGCAGCCTGGAAACCACCCTGGCCCATAAATTTTAATACAGTCAAATAAAGAGCTGTAATTTTCTTTTCTTCTAAATTAAAGATTGACACTCAAGAAAGGTAGGACAGAGAAGTCTTTCATAGGACCTAGTTGTTTGTTCAAAGTCCCCAAAGGCACTGAGGTCCTCCATGGATGTGAACGCCGCCATCACTGCACCTTGGGAATGAAAGAAAGCTAGAGGCTTCGATTTGACTCCAACATCGTGGCCTAATAGGTGACCTGAGGCAGGCTACTGGGGAAGGTAGAGATACCTGCATTGGTCTAGGCAACACTTTCAGAGACCTCGGGCAGACTTGTTCTGATCTCTTAACTACAATCAGCTGGTGAGAGTGCATTAAAATTTGCTCGAATTTTTTCAGGGTGCTCAGAAATTTATATCTTAATAGACACGGGAATAATTAGTCCAGTGAGCAAATTTAATAGATTTTAGTTAGAATAGCAATTTTCTTACTAGGTTTTGGGATACAGCTGGGAACAAAAAATATTTCAAAAGTTTGTCTTACAACTGGGTATAAAAGAGGACACTAAAACTGAACACAAAATAAATCAGATAATACCAGTTGCTAACAAACACTCTACAGAGGAGCAAGATGGAGATCAAATGGCCATTTTAGCTGAGGTGTCAGGCATGGCATCAGTAAGGTGGTTATTTACAATTGGGGACCTCAATGGGTGCAAGCAAAAAGTTAGGGAAATTATAGAGAAGAACATACTCCAGGCAGAGGGACACTAGATTCAAAGTCCCGAGACAACAAGACTTGTGCTAAACCCGAGACAGAAGGGAAGTATTGCAGCATGTGTTTCAGGACAGAGATAGCAGAAGCCAGGAGAGCAGGGAAGTTTTAGTCTGCAGTGTTTGGTAATCCACAGTGAGGAAACTGCATGATCTGGTTCAAATTAGCTTTTAAGCAGAGAAAAGAGGAGAAGACTCGCAGTTAGAAAGTAAAGAAAATACCAGTTTTTGTTCTGATATATGGAGACAATGCTAAGGCAGGTATCTCTGGGTGGGGACACAGAAGGATAAAGTTAGAAAAAATTTTGCTAGAATAACTCAGGAAAGAGATGACTCTGACCTTGTACTAGAATCTTAACAGTGTAATGCTAAGAGTGTTGAGATTTATAAAATAATTGGAGGAAAATTGAGAGAAGATATTCCATAGTTGGATAGATAGATGTTTTGGATGAGGAGGGAGTGAAACCATTTCCAAATGGCAAAGTGGTGGTAATATTTAGTGGTTTACTAAAATATCTAAAATTTGGGAAAAGATTGTACAGGAAAATCAATATTCTTTTTTTTTTCTTGTCTTATTCTGCTGAGATGGCTATTTAGTGCCCTCTTAAATCAGAAGTTATAGAAATAATTCCTGAACTCAGAGGTCATGGAGAAAAAATTTGAAATTCTTTACAGTATTTAAAACCAGAAGAATAAGTAAAAATCTTCTGAATATCATGTAAGGCTGCAAAAGAAAAGAAGTCCAAAAACAGAGTTCTAGTGCATTCTAATATTTGTTTTAAATATTTAAATTTAATTATTTAAAGATAGGACAATAAATCAAATTTGAAAAATTATAAAAGCCTGAAAAACAACAGGAGTCCAAATCTGGAGCTGTAGGACATTCTAATATTTTAGCTTCTATTAAGGAGGAAGAAGCAAGTCAATATAGGAAAAATGGACTATAAGAAAAAGCAGAAAATCAAGGAAGATGGACATTGCTATTGAAAAACCATTCTAGGAAACAGTGTTAAGAAAGATAATTGACCTGCTTTGTGAACAGATGAGGACAGGTGATTTAAAATGAAGAAGACCTGGGCATTATCATTCAAATGATTGTTGTTAATAACTTTCATATGAGAAATTCTATGGAATGAAGCCCTATTGGAATTATCTGAGGACAAATTGATAGCTCAGAGAAGAGCAAATATTTCACAGTCCCCTTGAAAACTGTTGCTTACAAAATGATGGGAGAAATGGAACAGCAACCGAAGGTGAGCTTGAATCAAGGGAGTTTTTTATAAAGACGATTGATAATAGGGAAAATCAGAATATTTATTGGAATGAAAAATTAGAATTAGAAACAGAAGAGAAAGGAGAAAGTTCTAGGAGGGAATGACTAAGAAGGGTTAGGGAAATGGACCATAATATGCAAATGGTCTTAAATGAGAACAAAAAATGTTTATAGGTTTTTTACTGAGAGTCGTCACACTTGATACAACCACAGGTAATTTTATGCGCTTGTTTTTTGAGACAGGATTTCTTTATGTAGTTCAGGCTGGCCTCCTACCACTCACTTGTACTGGCTGGTTTTGAACTCCTGGAGGCTGTCCTGCCTCAGCATCCTGAGAGTTGGGATTACAGGTGTGTGCTACCCCACCCAACTCCAATTTCTATCAGTGACAATGTAAAGGTAAATGAGCTAAGGTCCACACTGGAATGCCCACAGGTCCATTGGTTGGTTTACAGGAATGTTTCACCTCCAAGCAGGGAGAGAAGATGGATTTAACATGAAGAGAGATAAGTAGAGAAGTGGAGAGACAAGGCAAGACAGAGCAAGGGACACAGAGACAAAGAGAGAGATCTGGATGCAACACAGAAAAAATGTGTTTCAAATACTGGAAAAGTCTTTATGCTATAGATGCTATATTAAACACCTCTTGGCTAATACAAAAAATGTGAATATATTCAACCAGCTGAGTGGAAAATGCTGTCTGTGGACATAGTTGTTTTCTTGCAGCGACACCTGTGTGGTTTCGCTGAAGAGTTTCTTCAGCAGATGATATTGGAAATTTAGCAAAAAGCACCAATGATTTCTTGGAAATGTATTTGATGCTGCAGTATCCAGGGATAGGGTTTATCTTGAAAATGCTTCCACAGCAGAACCGAGATGCTGTCGTGGGACTTTCATTGTTTTCTTGTATAACATTAATGGTCCTTCCTAACTTAATTATAAGCCAACATCTCAACACAAATACCTTAGTGCTTCTCATTTTCTTTTCGAAATTCTAGGGGACTTGGCTTAGAATGAACTCTACTCCGCATCTATCAAAGGATCCAGTGTATGTTAATTCTGTCAGTTACTCAAATGTGTACTTTTAGAATTTCCTTTCTTTTTTTGTTCTGTTCAATTTCTCTCTCCTAGTAAAGACATACTGTAAAAAGAAAATGAACTGGGTTCAAAAATCTACAAAATAAATTTATCCAACATTGTGTTTCAGTATTAAAAGAACTGAATGAATATTCAAAGGGAAATGGAAAACTTCTCTCATTTAGATCCCTTTTACAATAAGAGAATTAAAATAGCAGTGTTCTCTTTTTCCCTTCTAGTGCTAAGTGTCTTCTTTCATAGAATAAAAGGCAGGAGTGTCTTTTCTTCTTTGTTCATTACAGTTTGCATCCATTCATTCATATATTCAAGGAAGGGATGGTGTTGAACTAGATCCCACTTGAATGTTAAAAGTCAATGCTCAGTAATTTTCACTAATGAATAGAAAAAAAGGAGGGGATGTGAACAGATGCTACAGATAATTTTGGAAAGAATCATTTTCAAATAGTTTCTTTTTTGGTTTGGAAGGCTTTCATTTTGGTGTGATGAAAATGTCATGATGTGTGGGTCTTTTTCTTTTTTAATCAGTTCTTCAAGTATTTTAATGATTCATATAATAAAGTCTAATGAGTCAATGTCACCTTTCTTATTTTGCCTTTGTGCTTAGCTTTTCTTCTCATTTCTGTAAAAGAAATTATTGGTACAATTTCTGAGATTGCTTGTTCTAAACCACCAAGTTGAAGAAAAGCAGTCTTGTGCAAATCTTGTTCTTTTACACTACTTTCCTGAAGGCTGGGCATACTTAGTTTGGCTTTCAAATTTTTTTCTACTTGAAAGTTTAACGTTAGGTAAATATTCCATTTGTTTCTACAAAGTACGTGATTTGCTGGATGAATAAAAATGTGAATATGAGTTTAAAAGAAAAATGCCGATACATAATGTTTAATTCTAGGAATCTCCTCCCGACAATTCTTAATTGGAGTGGGCCATGCATCTTGGACATACTGGTCTTCAAAACGAAAGTCACAGCCACATAGGCAAAATCTAGGTATTGTTCAGAAAAATGAAGAAATATATTAAGTAGTTTCCATGTGACGAAAGGGCAACAGTGGATTAATTGTGGAAAGAAGAAAATCCAGGGTGCAGGGCAGTACTTGACTGTTGGCTTGCGAATGGTATGAATGACTAGAAATGGAAACATCTCTCAGTCTTTGGGCAGTGATTAGATGCATGCTAATTATCATTTCTCTTAGAAAAACTGACTGACCAGGTAGCACAGTGAACTACTCAGTCTCTGTAACCCTTAGGCTCCGCTCAGCGCAGTACATCTGTAATCATTACTGGGGATTTGGATCCAACTGAATGAATAAGTCATTTATTGAACTGTGTGATGACTCTAGGCATGACCTTAAAACTTGAAAGTTTTGGAGTGCGGTTAACAAACTTTGAAAACGCATTCCTCTTAAGTATTTCCCTAGAATTTTACACTCAATGCTAATAAATACAACTGTTGAAAATTTATTGTCAGTTCAACCTTTCAAGTACTTTGTCCATATGAATCCTTACAAAGTAAAGAAAATGGATAAAAAAAGGGAAAACGTATACACATTTAATATACTGAAAAACTGAAGCTCAGAGAAATTAAGGAATTCATGTACTCGCAAGGGTGGGACTCAAATCCGGGTCTGTCAACAACTGAGGCTAGATATTTTCCTTCACACTGCGTCATATGTCCATCAATTCTCTTCATTCTCAGCTAAGAATGCTGAGAACACCTCTGTCCACTACTGTGTTGGTGTTGAATTTGGTTATTTGCAGTAAGAAAAATTTCACCTTTGATAGTTTTATGACTATTATTATTTTAATGCTCTATTTTATAAATTAGGAAATGTAAGCTATGTGTGGTAAAGATGACAGCTTGCAATCTATGTGTAGTACATGAGAGTTTGACAAATTCATCTTCAATATTCTTTTCTATAGTTGTAAAGAAGTTCCCCTCAAATACCAGAGTTCCTAATGTTAATCTGATTCAAACTACAGAGTTATTCACAGATTGAACCCTGTGCCTGGATTCCTCCAATTGTTCACAAAAGCAAGTCCCTCTCTGTTGTCATACGGTCCTCCTACAATCATCACATGCCCTGAGCAATGATTCTGCACACTAATACCTGAGATACCATATGTGTCCTGATACCATGAGGAAAAACACAGTTCAGCATGTTTATCTGTTTCCAAAGTTAGATGCCTAGTGAGTGAAAATACCAAGTTTCAATCCTGGAGGAGATGTGCACCAGGCAGTTGTTCCAGGAGATCATCTAATAGCAAACTGCAAAGCAACTGACGGAACACACACAACTATTTCCACATTTTTGTCATTTTTGTTTTTTTCCCCCAAACTAGGGATCGAACCCAGGATGTCATACATGCTAGGCAAGCACTGTTCTACTGAGCTATGCCCTTAACGCATTTGATTTTGAGACGGGGGTCTTAACGACTTTCCTTGTCACTGGAACACAATACCTGACATCCAGAATTTGAAAGAGGAAAGGTTTAATTTGGCTCATGTATTCAGTCCATTGTGGGTGGCTGCTGGGCAGAAATGGTAGAATGACTTGGGAAGAGAAAAGCTGCTTGGGTTACGGCAACTAGAAAGCAAAGAGAAGGGAGGAGTTGGAGGAGGAGATACATGCTTCCAGGTCACACCCTCAATGGCCCACCACACTCTGCCCCCGAACTCACCAGTAGATGAACCAGCCCATGAGTGCAGTGCCCACTCACACGACCCAAGGCCCACCAAAAAACCCTGCCTCTGAGCACACGAGGGTTTTGGGGGTGGCATTCCGGATCCACACCATGACCCTGGGACTAACTAAGTTGTCCAGTCTGGCCACTGCTGTCTGAGTGACTGGGAATACAGGCTTGCCCCATGGTGCAGAGCTCTTGATGGGTTTTATAACAAAACATTCATGGGACTTTCTAAAAAAATTAACATGAGCATGTTAGAAAGAGGAAGATTTACATGTGGGTGTAAAATCTACAAAATATTTCTGGAGAGAGGTTTGTTGGGTTCATCAAAGACCTTACAAAAAGATTCATTTCTTCTTATAACTTACATTCTAGGGTACAGAGTTTTAGGAAACAAAAGCAGTATGCATACCACACGTTCCAAAAAAATATAAGCCATACTAGCCAAAAATTCATAATATCAAAATTATACCTAGTTAGTTAAATTAAATACCATTCATACTAAAACTCATTTTGTAGAAAATATCATATATGAGAAAATGCTAACAATACAGAATTAATTTGAAAGCCATTTTGAAACACATTCATGTATATGATGCATAGAAACTGTATGACACTCATAAGACTTACATGGCTATAGATGCTTAAGCCACTCTTGATGTTTTTGACAGTAGCACATTAGGGACTTTTCCCTCAAAATTACATATAAATCATGGAATTACCTTTTCATCAGGAAAGAATGAAAAATGCTTTGTTGGGAGGAATTGTGAGATGAAGTAGATTTCTGTAGAAATGGGGCAGTCAAAAAGCAGAAATAGGAGTCAAGAAGAATTAGAGCCGAGAGCTCATGAGTATGTTATTCCAGATACTGCGCAATTTTATAAAACTTGGTGGCCGTCAGGATATTCAGCTAGACCCTCTCTACCTTGGTGCCTGAATAGCTTTTGTGATTGATTTTTTTTTCAATAGATCCTCCACAATCAGCACTGTGCTTTCA